>DWQX01002850.1:0-20025 GCA_018245475.1 Pharmacophagus antenor
GGCTTGTTTTTATTATACCAATGAAATAAGAAATATTTTGTTAAATAATTGATTAAATTAGAAACCAGACACATGTTATTTTTTTGTTTTTTTTTCCAAAGTTACATTTAATGTTAAGATGTAGACTGTCATTGTTAAGATTTATAATCTAGAACTATTTACTCTTCTCGTTAGAACCACCATAGAACTTTGACATAGAGTACTCAACAATCAATGGATGTTTTACTTTATCACGAAGGCAATAAAGACGAAAACCTCTGTCTTTACACGCGAATATTATTTATTAATTAATCAATTTTATATTACTATTTTTTTTTTATATTATGCCAATCCAATGCACGCGAATGTTATATTTTAGAATGTGATGGTCTACATCCATCATGGCGCAAACGCAATAGTAGTAACATAATCACGAAACGTACAATACGTTCCGGAACACTACATAAATAATGAACATATACATTTCGGAACGTTTACTCCTTTCAATACTTACACGTCGAAGTGTTGGAACCCTAGCGGACGCTATTTTTGTTCCCGCTGGGCGGACATGATGTCTAGCGACGGGGAACATAACAAGCTTTTAATCATTCATAACGCTTCTGATGATGTAACCGTACACGATAAGAGGCAAACTCATTACAAAACATAAACAGTACTTTATATCGTTTCATTTTTACAACTTTTTTTTTTTATTTTTATATATTGTGTCTGACCACGATCTCAACTAATGATAAGTGGAGATGAGGTCTATGATGGTACACCGCTGCTTTGCTTCTTCGGTATCTATCTTGGGATCAGAGAAATATGTGCGATAAATTTCGCACCTATTTAGATTTATAATGAATTACTTTGTGTCTTTGTCTATGTGATTATTTAAAATTTTCAGCGTGTAATTCAAGCGCTGGGTGTGTCGTGGCATTCCAATCACTTCGTCTGCGGCGGCTGCAGGAAGGAGCTCGGCGGAGGTGGCTTCATGGAGCAGGTGCGCCATCAGCCTTTACCTAACGAAACCGACTCCATTGTATTTCTTAATGAGACAGTGCCTAATGATTTCCGTAATACATCACCTGACAGTAATTGTGCAGCAATGAACTATGAAATATCAACTTCATACTAATTGTACGCCAATGTTGTATAGATAAACTACCAAACTTCTTAAAAAAGTATATCTAGCCATTTGTGAATTATATAATTGCATACATATCCAGTTTGGGCAGATCTCAAAATATTACAGAGATTTAATTACCCACACGAAATGTGATTTATCTAATAATTATAGTGCTACTTATTTATGTAATTATTATAATCAAAAGTATAAGATTCAATAGTCTATAAAACAAGTTAAATTTTTACAGTTAACCGTTAAATGTCTAATGTTGCCATTTGTCTATCTCAATTTATTATTTCACTTCATTTTATTTAAAACCTTTTTTGTGTTTATACTTTTCCAAACGCAGGTTCAGAGCCGTATACAATTAACAATATTTTTACTTTTGGCGAGTTTAAATTATTTTTCCTTATGACATGAATCCTTTAACTTACGATTTACGTTCGAGAATTTCGGACCAAAAATGTTATCATGGCCGTGCAGATTTAGTGCCATTTCACGATCCTATAGTATTATATAACGCGATAGATTTAATTGTGACATATTTAAAAAGTAATCACAACCCGATGTAATAATTGTGCTAGATATATCGCAAAATGACTATGATCAATCTCTAAAACATAAAATATTTACATTTGACCAGACCATCGTGCTACTGGTTATGTCGTAGTTTTAGGTTAAGGAGTTGATATTGGTTAATACAGTTCATTGTATTACCGGGACAGAAACGAATTCAAATTAGTATCGATATTTCCCCATAGTATTACATAATTGCATATTTATAGGCTGGCCGGCCCTACTGCTCGTCATGCTATGCTGAGAAGTTCGCCGCCAGATGCGCCGGCTGCGCCAAGCCTATCGTCGACAAGGCGATCATTGCCCTGGACGCCAAGTGGCACGGCTCGTGCTTCACTTGCAAGGTAATCTACGAGGCTGCAGCTATTATTACGACTTGGGACGTTCAAGAAAAGATCCTACTTATTTCTTAAAGGCGGACGACAAAGTTTCGACCCCACGAATATTGCGGCTCTCTATGGCTGACAATAATTACTTTACATCAGGGAGAATCTCTCGCACGTTTGCCTACTGTACATATAAAAAAAAACCAAACAATGACAGAGATTCTATTAGCCCCAATTTTTATAACTCCACACCTCGCGTGGGCTCGGATTTTTGAATGGCTATAGGACTTTTAGAACCCGTCTGGCTAGCTACCCTCCTCAATGGCAATATGTTACAAGCATTGCTGTGTTCCGACGTATAAGAACCAGGGTATTCTGGACGAGTAAGCTGTCATTCGAGAGCAAGTGTGAGGCACATTGTCGATAATAATACAAATTCTGTACTAAACGATGTAAGATATACGATTTTAACACAGAGCAAGTTAAATACGAGTTCATTGTATTTCGTATATAAGGAATATGACGAACGTTAATTATTAATTTGTTACAGAAATGCAGAAACCCAGTGACGGACTCTACTTTCTCGGTGCTGGATAACAAGCCGCTCTGCGCAAAGTGCGCCTAGACGCAGGCGTGCAGGCGGACAACCACCCATCGATATTCACCGATGTCTATTTATTATACAATAATTGCTGCACTTAATTAAACGTGTCATTAGCAATGACATTAATTTTATACGATGCTTAAGTGATACCACTTTTACAATGATATTTGTACTCATGTCTATCTTTATTATAAACCTTAATCCCTTAATATTAAGAAAATATTGCTATTTTTCGTCATTTAACATTTTTCCAACATTTCGTTAATCATTCGCATCTAAATCTTTAGGTGTATTTAGTGTATTAAATGTCTATAATTTGAAAACATATATTTTATACACCTAGGTCATAAAACTCACTAAGTAGTTTTCATTATTGATGTCTAAATTATTACTAAAAATACATACTATCATAGAGTTAGGGATTTTGGTATAACGAACGTTTAACATATTTTTGTACACCAAGTGGTTACGCTACAAAGACATTTTGTTGTATATAATAATAGTAGATATTAATTTATTTTATTTTATTTTTTTGTACATGGCCACTTTGTAGGCGGAAGTTGTGTATAAGCTCCGCGCGTTCCATTTCACACAATGAAATTGTAATACTAAGTTCTAAATTTTTTTTTACGCTTCCCGAAGACTTCAGTTTTCAATAAAGCACATTTGTTTTTAACCATTTTATCATTATTACGAACAATATTATTGTATAATTTATTAATCCAAGCGTTACATAGCGAAACTCGTATGACTCAATAGAGCATAAAATTAATTTCTTAATTTCCAATTCTTTTATATCGCAAATACTACGACTGAATTAAAATCTCTCAAAGTGTTTTGTTCTTTCTCAGAGTCAAATTTTCATACCCTGTTTCATTTCATACAAATAGGAGTTTAAAAAAGTCTGATTTCAATGAAGTGAGGTGAAATAGAGTACTTAGATTATTATAAGAGAACCTTATTCGTATATAATAAAATATTTTCTCGCTGTAAAAGATATCTTAAATATTGTGGTTAGGTTGGTCCAGTGTAATCGTACTAGATTTTATAAAAATCTAGTATTTAGTGTAGTAGTTTTTGACCACTGGGCAGGCAGATATTATATCTATGATAAAGTTTAAAGTGTCACACACTTTATAGTTTCAGAACCTATTAATACAACCAAAAAAATTTATATGCATTTTTTACAGAAAATAAGTAGAATCGATGATAAATACGAAATGAAAATTCATAGTTTAAACAATAACGGATTCCTAAACAACTTTTCAAATTTTCTCAAGCTTAGGCAAAATTGGTAATTTTAAGGGACTTTAAAGTGTATTCCATTCATCGAAAAACAGCATATCAAAATTGTCGTGATCAGATATAAAAGTAAAATAAAATACGCGTCGAACCGAGAACAAAAATAGAAAAACAAATAAAAACATAAAAAATAACCACTCACCTTATATTTGCTCTCACTCCGTTTGCTTTCAAATCCGTCGTTAGTCACCGTACTAATATTAGTCTCTCTGCTACTCTTAGTTACTTCCGAATCCGTTTCGTCTCTCGTTCTCACTTTCTCGTTACACTCCATTTTAAGGCCTCTCGACGCTGTATTCGGCTTAGTCTTAAGCTTCTGGCTTTTCCTGGAAATTTCTGAACGTTTCGATCTTGGCGTTGATTCTTTACTGGTCACTCTGCTGCGGTGGGTAATGTTTTTGGGCATCGCAGGAGAGATGTTTACGCTGGGCACCAAGCTGATGTGGCTTGACGCACACTACAATATCATAACGCATATAAGGTAAAGAAATTACTGGGGTAAGGAGACTTTTCTACATGAACGATAAGCGCGATATCTTGCAATGCTGAAATGTAAATATTCTAGCCGTATGTTGTCACAGGCTGGTCAGAATAGGGGACGCGAAGATGTTTACACAACACCACATCGCCTTGACACATCAGATGATAAGCCTCGTTACATCGTTAATTTCGGTAAATAACTATGACTGCTACATACGTATATTTGTTAAATTATTTATATACAAGGAATGGGAGTACAAAAGATTTTTATTTTTATGCCGCCAAAGGTTGCATGCCGATGTCGGAAAATAAAGGTTACTATAACAGACTAACTAGAATAGTCCCCTGTCTATTAACTCTAAGTATATACATTATGAAATTTATTCAATACTCTTTGCGATTTTCTATTCTTTTAGTGCATAAAAATGTGGCCCGTATATCGAGCGAATGAAAGACCAATATTTCATTTCTAGAATCAGTCTTAATAATTGAAAATTTGTGTCGTGAAAGAAAAAAATAAAGAAACAATAATTTCCAAAACTCAAGAACTAGAAAAGGTTGATTTTCTGCCTGTTAACGTTTTAACTAACATTTTTAATTTTTTATTTAACGACAGTTCAATTATTTTGTTTTAAACAATTTATTTTATTGGTTCACATGATAGATTTGCAACTTTAATTCCATGAGTTCAATGCAAATACCATAAAATTATGAAAGGTTTGACCCTCTGTAAACTAAAGTGAAATACTGAGTACTCGGATCTCTCTTTCTATTAATAAAAAGACATGTGGGGTGCGCACTTACCGCGGCCACGCCCTCCACCATCGTGCGCACCTCGACATCGCGACTCATGCGCTGCTTCCTGCACACAGAAACTAAGGTTAGCAATTTTATTTTATTATTTTTCTTGGGACTGATACACACAAGCGATACTCCCAGTGTTGTCAAAAAAAAAACTGGCCGGAAAAAATTTAAAAAATAAATAAAAACGCAGCAGCGGTCCCCATAATTTTTGAACTCAGGCACTAGTAAATTCATAATTGAATTCACGGGGACTACTAAAAGATTTTTTTTTAGTGTTAAATCAAAATATTTTTAAAAACATGATCTAAGAACACACAATGTACCCAGAAAGTTTTAATAAGTAAACTTATTATTAAAAGAGTTGAATTATATTTCAATACATTTAAGATGATAACGTGATGAGTAAGCACACTCCACATTTTACTACGGCCGACAAAAAATTCTCGCGTTGCACCACTTTGGTGATTTCTGGTATATGAAACTTTTTATCGAAAGTTGATCCGTTAAAATAACGGATCCAAACACCCACAACCACCCAAGGCTGGCCAACACTCAGGTCATAAAGGCTGAGTCGCGGGAGGGCATACACTGTATGACCATTGTTCAGCTCCACGTATACTTTATCGACTCCCAACAAATTATTTATTCGTATGACTCGCCGGTATGCGTCGACACTACCCTTTCCGCGATGAACAAGACACTCACACTGCCGACTCCGGCGTCACTGTCCTGTTATTCCTTCTACGGACGTATGAGTCGTAAGTAAACTCACGCAGCTGGTAAAACGACGAGTCCCGTAAATCTAATGTTAACTAATTTCCTCATCAGGGGGTCACTCACAGCGGCGACCGGTGACGTTTACCCGTAGCTTTCTTCGTAGGCTGCTTCTCGCTGCTCTTGGACGACGAGCAGATGGATTTGGCGGTACCACTAGCAACAAATGTATGAGATAGTCTCACAGTACCCGTTAAATAGATTGTTTAGGATAAAAAATATTATAGGTCGCAATTGTTTCTTGTCGCAACCAGTTCAGTCTCACCACTTTAAATGAATCTGTTCGAAACGTGATGTGACCACCACAAATACTCGAATAATGTCTCTCATTACTTAAGTATTTGTAGTATTTTACACCCTATGGGATGAGCGCAATATAGTGATATATATTCATTTTTTTACCAACAATGGGCTAACACTTTACCTTAGTGTTAAGTGAAAATTATGTCGAAGATGGCGGGTTCGCTCAGAATAATATGATGTTAAGGCAGCAGATTGACGTTGAGGGAGCTTACCACGTGGGATCGAGAAGACCCTAGCGTGCGTTGGAACGAATTTTACGATATTGTGAGAAGAGATTAATAGATTTTTACATATTCATATTTTTAAAATAAAATACCTATGCCAGTAAATTCTATTATGTATACAATTAACTGGTTATTAGATTCAAATAACTAAACCTTACCACGACCTTTATAACACCTCTGATATCCATTATGTCTCGTACATATTATTGTAATTTAAAAATATTACCTCGCTATATTTTTCTTGCTAGTGGTTGATTTAGTTTTCAAATTAATTCGCAGAGTATCCAACGAGTACATTGATAACTTTCCATCTGCTCTGGACGCTGGCAAGAACATTTTTCGATGAAACTATACAATGTCATTAAATAATAACAAACCGAAACTCCCTTTATTATGCTGGATTTGTATTACAATCACTTAAACGGTAAAAAAAATTATGTGGACAATAATATATACATAAAGATATTACACTCAATTAACCAGTGAAATTTTTTGCCGAATATATCCCGTCATTGGCTAAACACTACGATCAATGACAAGACACATTTTTCAACAGTTTTAATACTAACGATTTATAAACTGAGCTGACGCCGAGCTACATCTGTCTGCCTCGAGACCACGGCCGATGCAACTCGCGCCGAAACGTCGAGGACTATAAGGTAACCTTATAAATATTGTCTCGATATAGACCCGAAACAGTTTTACTTATAGTTTTGATAATATTTAGAGTTTACGTAAGCCCATATTACGATAAGTTACACGATTTAATTTTCACAGTAGTGCACGGTATAAACTCTTTATCGTTAATTTTTTCATTAATTTACATAGTTAAGATTAAAGAATAAAATATTGTAAGCTACCACGACACCGTTTACTGATTCGAAGCGTATTTGAAATCTCAACACACTATTGCACGAGTCAATCATCATCATCGTAGTCTTGTACCTTCTTTAAATGGAATTTTGGCGGTCGGATGGAGGAAAACTAATAATTAGCCCTAGGTTTGCAACGTGGGCGGTACCACCCCCTTTGTGGGCGCTGGTACTTTTAGTGCGGATGGCAGCGGGGACAAACGCAAATTTTGGGGGAGGGCGGTCGTGGCGTAACTACCTAATAAATAAAATTAACATAATAAAATGCAAAATTACTCTAAACCAGTGTTTCCCTACCTATTTGCTCCAACGTCCCACTTTATCCCCTCGACCCTAACAATTTATATCCAATGCCCCCAAAATCAAATAAAAATCAAAAAATGCAATGAATTATATTAGTGTTTTTTTTTAAAAGTCCCTGATTGCCCCCCTAAATGACAGAATTGCCCCCTCATGTGGCCCACGCCCCACCTTGGGAAATACTGCTCTGAACGGTCAATAGTTATATATTTTTTGAGAACATTTAAGATTAACTGAATTATGCTAGTGGCTTAATCTACTCTAACCATTTCTTCTGTTGTATCTCTAAATCGTTGAGATTTTCAATAAAAGAGCAAAAGGTGAAAAACTTAATAATTGAACATGACTCGAGAAAAGGAAAAACAGAATTATACTTACAAGTTTTGTGGATTGGAGAAGACTTCTGCTTTTCTTTACTAGTGTACTGTTTTATTGCTTGTTTATTGATCTACAAGAAGATGTGTCACAATTAATTTCCGTGACTAACCTGCTTGTCTTGTAACACAGACGTTCCTGGCTACGTACAAGAGGTAGAGTATATTTTTTTATCGGTAACGTGTTAACATTTGACTTCGATATCACTCGATGCTATTAGAAATAGGTAAAGCAAGTCCGCCCAGAATATTTCTGGCTCTCACATCTATGGCTGCTAGCACACAGCAAAACTGTTATGGCGACAGATCGAGAGTGAAGGTGGTAGCTAGTAAGAGGGGTTCGAGAAACCCTCCCACTTTGCAAGATTTTTAGGGGGACATTAAAAAAAATTGATAAACACTGGCATAGCATAAGCAGACATGCTTTTGACTGACGTTATATTCCAACTTTCTGATGTAGTCCACTATCTTCTCCGCGTGATCGTTGAGCGTCTGCTCCCATTTATCACACGTTACCAGGACGTCCTGTGGAAAATTTATAGCTTGGTTATAAAGTAGTCAAATATTGACTACTTATTCTTTTTGTTTAAATAAACTTGCGCTATTTTAAAATAAAACCAGAATAGTTGTTGTTTGTCTGTTTGCTGCTGCACATTGATGTTATAGATAAACATAATTGTAAGAGTAAGTTATAATAAAAACTTATACATATTTTCTTCATTACAAAATAAAAGTAATAATTTTTTAACATTTTCGAGTCCGGTGACACGACCGCATTTATGTCATTTTGTTTGAACCAAAACTGTACTGTTTACAGTCAGAAACCCATCATAAACACCCTTTCTGACTTCCGTTTTAATAATAAAAATATATCGGCACGTGTCCGCGCGCTCACATCATTGTAGAGATCCCTGAGGACGACGTGCGCGTGCGGCTGCGCGGGCGCGGGCACATCGCGCACTATCTGCGCCAGCGCCGCGCCCAGCTGCGCGCTATCGCCGCCGCAGAGCGTCTGCGCGAATGACTTGTGGAACGCCTGCGATATAAGTTATAAACTAAGTCCATCATATCTAGTGTTACATTTGTTAATACGGAGTGCGGGACAGAAGTGAAGCAATCGACGGCTGTCGACGTACTGTCGTTTATTGGTCATTCAAACCACCCATAGACGCTGCCACGCACAGCCACACAACACGTAGAAGTGATTACAGATATTTTTTATTGGCAACGATACTATAGCCATATGTTTAACACTTGGTCTAAATCGACACAGCATGTTACATAACAATAAGGCCGAGATAGTGAATCGCGCTCGCTCGCTGAGAACACTGGCTGTCGCATGTATGACTGCCGTTATGGCGGCTGGTTGACATTGAGGGAGGTAACTAGTCTGGCGGGTGCAAAAAGACTTTACCACTATCAACACTCCACCGTTTACGTGGCCTCGGACGCCACGGAAGTCGAGTGCCACGGACACAGATATTTTCCTAATCATTTGATAAACTTTGAGGGTGTCCCGGTAGGAAGAGTTTAGTTGTCACGGCATACTCGCCGCCCGGTCGAATAACGTAGTAGTAACGGCATTTTTATTGGTTTTCGTGGCAGAGGTTCTACTCCAAGACAACTTTTCAAACAGGGCTTACTAACACCCCATATCAATTTACCGTCATAACAGCTTTGACGTGTTCCATCAGTACTACGGATGAGAGATACAATATATTGGGTTAAAAAACTTCTTCATATACTACCCACTTCTCAGTTATATCATGTAAAATCAACAGTTAAGTGTTAACCCACTACCAAATAAAATAAAAACCTTGGTTTTACATACGTTGACGTCAGATAATAAACGATCGACTCACACTTAAGGCCTGCAGAATGTTCTGGTGCAGCGAAACCACCCGCACCATGTACGCCTGGAGCTGCGTGTGCTGACCATACGGCAGATGCGTGTTGCTCGTGCGGCTCAGGTCGTGGATCTGCACAAACGGAATACGAATTAAAGATAACGTATTATATAGACCGATACAACTTGAAGCCGTTCGACAAGAGCATACAAGCTTCAGAGATAGCAAAGCAGAATCTTGCGACCGTCTGTAGGCGACGGTGATCACTTTTCATGACTCGAACCTCACGCTGATTTGCAGGCGACTATTTATAAAAAGATAGCTTGTACAACCGCCGCTGACGATGGGATATTTAATCCAAAAATCTTAAGTTATAATTAGTTTTACCAATAATGTAAGGACATTTTCTACACTGAATATTCGAAATCGCATCCTTGCATTTTAGACACAGTATTTGTTATAACGTTTTATTTTCGATCTTTTAGTAATTTTTAATTTACTTAAAAATCATTAGATATACATATAATGAGTTTCATCACAAAATCGAATTATTTATAAGCAATCTTTTTTTTTTGTGGTAATATTTTATAATGTTACCAGTTTATATCACTGAGGGTAGTACTACACACATACCTGTCGCTGCAATTGGTAGACATGTATACGACTGAATCTGGAAGAGAATTCCGATGACCGTTTCAATGTCTTTTTCAATTCGTCTAGATCCACGGCATATATATTCAGGCGTTCTATTGAAGTTCTGGAAGAACGTATATAACAATTTTTTGGCTGCTCACGAGGTTGTCAATACTGGCTGTGGTCAATATACTTTTAAATTCGTTTAACTAAAACTCATGGTCCTATCATTTTGTTTTTAAGTTTACTTCTAATTTTCGCTTCCCTCAGTGGCGCAATAGTATACCGTTTGCTCTGCAACAAGATCCCAATTCGGTTCCAGGGCCACCTGGCAACAATTTTGTACAGGGGCAAACATTTTTAATGAGGGTTGAATTATTACAAACTCGCCTGACTACAACTGATACTCTCAATGTCAACCTGGCGCCATAACTGATAATAACATATCCAAATGTTCTGGCCGAACACGTTTTACCATCGTAAGTCTCATTGTGAATTAACATCATCTGAATTTGAGATCAAGCGTTTGCCTACTGTTGATAAAAAAAAATTCCATACACGTAATTTCTATACCAGAAAACTGTTTAGGTAAATAGATACTAACCTCATCAACTAAGTCTGATGCTAAGAAGTAAACATGCTAATATCTCTGTGATCCATCAAGTTCATGAGGTAACTACGTACCGCTCCAATATGCGGTCTTATTAAAACTGATTACTTACATTATGCTTAACATCTGTTCATTGAGTCTAATACGCAAGTCCTTCACTTTTGCAACGTAAATGCTGTTTTCAATTACGCTGTTTATACTTCCGGTAAATTTATCTGAAAATTTTACTCAAGTCAGTATAAGCTAAAGAATATATCCAATTGTTTGTGGTGGTAACATACATAATTTCATTTAAAAGAGAGTAATAGTAAACTATAGTTACTTTATGATTACAGATTAAATCTTTATAATTTTTTTTACGTGTGGGAAATGCCTTCGCATACCTGCCTTCGTGCGGACAAGGACAGGTTATATGTCGGACTTGCACCGACTAAAACCCGATCGATCTAACCAGTCAGAAAATGCACAACGAATTCAGAACATGCTTTTTGTTGACAATTAGTAATATTTATATGATGCAAAAAATAAAATATAAACGTAAACAATCTATACTCCAGCTTAAAAAGAATTATTGCTCTTGATCTCAAAACTAGGTCAGCCTATTTCTTGTGAGCAATGGCGTAAAGGCATGCGTGCTCATTGCTCAGGGTGAATAAATGATCTCCTTTAAAAATAAACCGTTCGGTTATATCCAATCGTCTTTCGCCATATTTTACCTATCCCATATGAAATTACAATGACACCCAGTCATCCACATTCTATTCAATTCTTTCGTCTTTTACTCTTTATACATTCATCTCTTTCACTCACGTCTACGTCCCGTTTCCCACATAAATGTTATGTATATGAATGTAACTAATGAAACTATCGACTAACTTGAAATTTTCTCCTTTTCGTTGCTAGACTCCTCCTGCGGCTGTGGCTGCTGCTCCTCGAGTTTCTCCCTGACGGTGCACAATGGACTACCAACAGAATCATTCAACGCCTCACCTTCGTTACCTGATAGGTGTGGACATACCCATCGATTAAATTTTCGAAAGAGATGTAGCTAGTCATAAAAAAAAATGGAAATCAATAAATAATAATTATAAGCAAATCAGAGGCAATATTCACACAGTACTCTGATGTCAAGTTTGGAAGCTAAGCAGCACCTGTAGATTTGGTTAACAAAGACTGACATACATAGATATTTTTAAAAATAAACACTTTTATAGATATTAACAACCAGACATAATAAACACGGTGGTCATCACATGAACGCTTTTTTGAGCGGTAATCGAACCAGCGACACCTGGTTTTAGAACTGCTTCTTAAACCAGGTTACTGCTATCATACTAACGGGCCAGTCAAATATAACAATGTATTAACACGTTCTAAACCACGGCGGACACCAGTGTCCGCCGCCTGAAGACGACTAACAGTTAACAAATGTTGGTCAACATCAACGTATGTCAACTGTTCCTTATTGCTATAGTAAATATGACGGTGAAAGCTCTACTGCAGGTCCTTTAGAAACATATATAACCATATTTATACATTAAATATTAGTTAACAAATATTACGATTTTCATCACATCAAATTCGTGGCGTTCAACGTGTTAAACAACTATGAACAAATTTAACACGTACATTTTAACGTTACCTAGTACCCGCTTTGCGCGCTCACTGTTTTTCTAATAAGCGCTGAATTTAAAATACTTGAACAAAGTGACCGCTGGCCGACCAAAACAATGACCGACTGTTGCATAAGACCTAGATTAAATAATAGCTGCTTAAAACACCTTTAATAGTTTTTAAGTGATACAGCAACAGACAGACATATTGACATTTGAGAATAGTATTTATGACGTAAATAAATTGTTCGGGTATATAAAGCATAGATGCTTTTAAGGTACGATATCTAACATTCCTAGATGTAGAGCCCAAGTTATAGAGGCGTTGGTGCAATAGCAGTTTATAAAGACCACGCGGTGGTGGGAATCAAAACCGTCGCGTCACGAAGACGACACTGAAGTACATCAGTCTGCCAAAAGCCAACCGCCGATATAGACCCTAAAAATTTACTTATGGGTAAAAATTCCTGAATTTAAAAATTGATATTCATAACCTTGGTGAAACTAATAATATAATCTATTGTCAATTATAATACAATTTCTAAAAGAATTTCATTCATTGCTATACATTATTATTATACATATAAGTATTTCCAGTCATTATTACATGTGTCGATTATACACAAAGTATATAGATGGAAAATAATAATGAAAATGTGCTATTATTCATTATGTCCCTGAAACAATACTGACTGACTTAATTTTCACATATAACTTATAATTAAAATTTCTTACCAGAGAGATATTCATTCTCCTTTTCTTCCTGAAATATATTTAAAACATTGTGATTATCCTTCATTTCCATCACAATATTATCAGGAAGCGATGGTGTCTCCTGCGAAGTACTTGCCGATTCCACATGTTCTTCCTCCTAGAAATTCAAACAGATTGATTTATATTTTACAATATTATATGGCTTTTGTTGCAGTGAATTCCTCCAAAGATGCCTAATATACTACATTAAAAATGGAATATTTAATTTGTTCAATGTCTATATGCAGGCATTTAACAACTTGAATAGTTCCAAATGCAATAATAGATAAATCAACCTTAAACTTTGAGAACCTTCCTTTTTGTATAATGCATACTATTGTTCAAATTATGTTGCCAAGGGAACACAGCAATGTTGTTATGGCAGCAAATTATCAATATGAAGATAGTTAATTAAGTTGACTTAAAAACCTAACCAACATTCAAACTTCATCACTTATGCGGACCGTAATTGAAGCAGGTACCTCTATATTATATGGGAAGTGATTAACCTCAACACCTAAGATGCAGATAGGCTTCTAAGCAAAGTAAAAGTTAAATCCTTAAAGGTTTTTAATAATAATAATGACATTCATTAATCAACTTTATCTCACTTCTGCTCTCTCTTCTTCTATATTCTCTTGTTGCTCTTCAACATTTTCAAAACTACTCCGCAAAAGTTCTTTTAAGCAAGACTCTGATAACTGCTCTATAAACTGATATCGGTCACCTGAAAACAGAAATAATTTGTTCATCAAAAACCATACTAAGTGGCCATAGAATAGCAAAGTTGAGATGAAATACTATTTAACCCTTCATAAATGTTTAATCTAAGTATCTTTATATATGTGCCATAACAGTTTGTAAAGGACTGAACCAATTATGATTTACTTTTATCGTTTGAAAGGTTTAGTTCCCAGGTTTTTTAGCTGTAATTTAAAAAATCTAAACTATTATCCAAAGATGTATGCTCATTCCTATGTTTACTCTACATTAATACATTATTATATATGTA
Source organism: Pharmacophagus antenor (assembly GCA_018245475.1). Lineage (NCBI taxonomy): Eukaryota > Metazoa > Arthropoda > Insecta > Lepidoptera > Papilionidae > Pharmacophagus > Pharmacophagus antenor. Next base: position 14,516 of record DWQX01002850.1, read on the forward strand.
CAAATAAATTGGACATTCAAAACACACCTAATAACAGGAAAAGCTTAAGAATAAACATAAGTAAGCTACATAACTTTCAAAATTCATAAAAATATTCAATTGAATCATTATTAGCCATAGTTTATTATTTTTGCATCATAGGTTAATAAAAAGGCAGTCAAAAAAGGTTATTGATTGTTTGTATAATTACTTTGACAAACATTCTGCACAATATCTTGTTCATGTATGAAGTTTTCCCAAATCTTCTGTTCCTGTTGCTTAATGCGTTCCCGCCTACTTGATCGCCAAGCCCTTTCAAGCTCACTATCTTCTACGTACTGCAAGGCGTAAGGAAATGAAGTATCATGTTAAACAACTCTATTTTCCCTGCTTATCATAAACATAACCCGTTTGCATTCATTTTCTTGTAAAATATAAACTCGTAATGCTATATAATTCATGTGTAATTTTCGTAATATTCGATTTATACTCAAAGATTAATTTACATTATACTCATTACATTTATACTCAAAAAAGTTAACAAACCTGCAAATCCATTTCCTTAATTTTGATTTCAGTTTCAGGCATGAAAGAAAATCCTCTCATTGACGTTTCCATGTCGGACATAATAACATTGGTTTAAATTCGCTTTATGTATTAGTAAATCAATACATAATATTTTTATAAATCTATGTAAATAAAAACCAAATTTGAAATTGATTGTGACATATCTCTTTTTTTATTTTAATGGCAATAATCAAGAACTTTTTGCCAGTACTGTAAATAAAATAAATATTATTTTTATGTTTCGTATTAAATTAAAATTATAGTTCTCTTTTGATTTACCCAAATTTGCAAATGTCATCAATTTATCTAATCTGATAAAGTTTTAATTGATACCCAGGGGACGGATAGTAAAAATGACAGTAAACAGAATACAGAGTAAAATGTTCAATAACATTTATTATGTATTTATTATAATAGCGAAGATAGTTGCATGTGAAATTTTGTATTGTAAAACAATGTTAGCCAAATTACTTAAATTCTTATATAACAAACTATGATGATTCAACTTAAAATTTAATGATCAATGACAGTATCTTAGCAACAGTAAATATTTTAAGTCATAACGGATTGGTTTAACTGGTCAATAAACAAAAATATTAAAATGTGTATTTAGATGTATTGTAAAAATTTGCCTTTGAAGTGTGAAATAACTTTACAGAAAAATCAAAGCGGGTTACCATTTCGATCGTTAGTGGACAAATAATTTTGTAATGTTATTTAGTACAAAAACATCGTATGTAGGAGTGCCCGCATCTCCAAGATTAAAACCTTTAAATCGATGCTTTCCACACTGCAACAAAACTGCTTTTTTGTTCAAAACTAATTCTGATGACGATGTAATAATTGAGGTATTTTATGGTGCTTATTATTAACTATAACTTTAAGTGGATAATTGTAACGAAGACATTTTTTCGTCAACACGTATATAAGCGATTCTAAACAATTTTTTTTTGTTTTCGTACACTGCGGTTATCGTTTACAATTAGGATCAGTCATTTAAAAAAAGAAATTTTAGAATTCTTTTTTCTATATAATTTAATGTCAATTCTATATAAGTAAAAAATGCTTACTTTGAATGACATATTTTTCAAAAACTCAAGACCCGGATATAAGAAATAAGCATGCTTGAAGTCGTATATGCTCAGACTATCAACGATGTTAAGTTTCAAATTAAAAAAAACTTCTATAATTTTCTAAATACATAAATACAAGCACTCTGTATTATCCGAAACGATTCTTTCATGTAGCTAATTTTTTACTCCGTTTCTGTGATGTTCGAAAATAAAACATTAAAAGCAATAGAAGCATTCGATAGCACTCTTCGAAGCTGAAAATCTGAAACGAACATGGAGACTTCAACAGAAGGTCAAGTGTTGTCAAGTAGCATCGGTCTACACTGCCTCGGTGGTTATATATTTTTTAAAAAATGTACATAATTTCTAGCGTTTAAATGGTGTAGAAAAAAATTATTACAATTTTCAACTGGACTATCCGATAAGATTAATGTAACTGTATTAGTTCAAGTTATTTATTTTTGTTTATTCCCTCTAATAACAAATGCCATTAATTTCAAAATATTTTTATAAACTACATTTTTTTTTTTGTTTTTACAAAAAAGATTATATTAACAGTGTTCCAAAGAAAACTATATCCAGACATAGCAGTTAAACATGAGCACATAAATAAAAGCTACGCTGTCTTTATTCTTAAAAAATAACAACATGAAAGTAATTGGTCGTAAACAAAGCGTGTTTATATGATTTTTATAACAAATATTCTTTGCTATGTACTGTTGAGGAGTTTTTCTTGTCGGAGACAATTTAATCGCAGCGTCTAGTTTCTTGTGCTATTGTTAATTAGTAACATGTAAACATTGCGGTGTTTCAGATGAAAGGGCGCGATAGGTAGAGAATTTACTAAAATAACGAGGTATAATGGCTAAGTCACAAAGCGACGAGGGCGTATTGGTTTTTGTAAACATCCCACTTACGCCTTGTTGTTATGAGCAGGCTTATCACATGTTACCAGTGGTCTTAATGCCAGTTCTACCACTTTACATAAATGGTAATTCTAGTATTGTCAAGTTTAAAAAATAATTGTTAATTTTTAATCATTGACATTGAATAATTCCTTCATTATATATATATAGAAGATAGGTCAATTAACGAGCATTTCTCATGATGATAAGTGATCACCGTTACTCATGAATGGCGGGTAGACAGAAGTGCCTTGCCTCCCTTGAAATGAATTCTTTTTTAAAGGGTCCACAATTCGTATTGGCCCGGAAACATCCTTGGCTATTACGACTATGTAATCTTTGCGACAATATTACCTGTGTAATACACATTAATAAAATACTCGAGAAATTAATGATGTAAAAGACATAATCATAATTTTTATTCTGTTCAATTGTTCTGTTAAATACATCAATTAAATTTGCTTTACATCTTGACAATTATATGAAAAAAATAAATTGGAGTCGAATGCTGAATAGATAAGAGTTGTAATCGTTCGTACGGTTTCCACAGACTATAGTATGCAAACTAATTGCTTCACTTTAACATGTAAGGCAGTTTTTAACCTAAGTTATATTTATAGTTCTCTTATTCATGAGAAACATACTTAATCATATATTACGCAAATAATAACAGGTATTAAAATCCATAACTAGATAATTTGATGTTTTTAAGTGGCCTACAGCCTACCTATTTTTCGCGTAGGTACCATTTCTAATCAGGAACAAAGGGAGCTAAAAATTAAAACTTATAGAACAAATTCGAGTCTCATCCTCTAGTATACATATTTAATATTTTAAGGTAAGAACGATGTTACGGCTTGTGTTTTTTTATCTACTTTGTCCATTAAATCTTACACCTGAAGTTGTCGAAGGAATTGAGCTATCATACTTCAGCGAAGTGCCATGAAAACTGGACACGCCGTCTGGCGCTGCGCCACAGATGGCTAATGACGGACCCCGTGAGTCAGCGGTACACAGGTTGCGTGTGGCTGCGCGATCGATACTGCACCCCGCGTCCTCCCCCTCCCCCCTCACGCCGTCGCCGCCTGGCGTTCCGGCGCACCCCTCGCCCGGCCCAACCCGGCCCTTAAAGCCCGTCGTCATGCAGACCGCGAGTATCCGCCGCGGCGGCCGTACGTTGATGCCGGTCACTGGTTCAAGGTCGCGAACGTAGCGTCCGAAATAGTTGCAATCGAAGTGTTCTCGCGGCGGTCGTTTTTATTTTTAATTATTACGCGTGGCGCAAGGCCGCTCGCGCTCGGCGCGCACATGCCGGCGTGCCGGTGCACTCGCGCGCGCGCCGCGACGTAGACCAAAACAAAGGGTCGCCGCTGCCTGCCCAGTCGTGTCTCGTGCAGTCCGCCGCGATGGCTTCCAAGGTGCTCGTGCCCGCTGCCCCTTTCGCTAAACTGCAGGTAAATAACATAGCCCACACGCTCTGGCAAATCTTATTCTGACAAGATACGTTGACGTCGTCTTGAAAAAAAAAGTGAATAAATTTCTTATCATTAGTTATTTAATTTATACTTTATTCAATTAGACCTTTTAATTGTCATACGATTATAATACCGCTCCCAAAGATATAGGCTCTCTTAAAAAAAATTAACCAACTCAGAGACACTCTTTTACGTACTATTTTAAAAGTACTCTTTTTCTTTTGTCAAATTATAGCGAATTTCTGTGTCCATGGATTTTTTTACCTAAAAAAATATTTGTCATTGTTAAATATTTAAAACTATTCTCATTCAATTTTGGAAACACTCTAGTCATCCTTTTTCCTAACACTTTAAACATTTGTAATGGATTCATTTAGTGAGATAGCTTGATGTAGACGTCTAACTAGAATTTAAATATATCTGAATCACAATTTAAGTCCATTGTTTCGATTTACAAGTCGGCGAGGTCGGGTCAACGGCTCTATGGGAAAACTCCGAGGAGCACCGGCTGGGTTTTTCCAATTACTTTTATTAACGTTTGGACACTGAAACAATAAACAATAAATAGTCAATTTGTCATAATCGTCTTTCCATGTTAACTTTTGTGTATCAGAAAACTTCCATCAATGTAAAAATTTCTAAAGAAAGCAATAATAATTAACCGGCGAAGAAATGCAAGTTCTCGAAATGTTTTTTTCTAAATGTGATGTGATCACGCACGAATTTCCATCTTTATTGTTTGAAACAGTACAGCCACATAGTTGATCCCTAAAATATTTAAAAAATCCTAATCTAAGGGTGGGAAAACAGAAAAAATAGATTTTCCGTCTGTTTCCAATGATTGTTATTTTTGTAGTCGATTCAATTTATTGGTAAAAAGTATTATTTGATTTATCATCATATCTCATTGTGTATTAAACATTAACGACGTATTAACCAGTAATAATTTAACTTTATAAATTAATTTTAAATTAAATTAAATAAATTATAGTATAAAACCGATACAATTATTTAATGAAATACAATCGGATATAGTAATTAAATAGATTGGTTCACATCCATAGAGTACGATATACGTAAATTAAGTCTCATTGCAATAGGTACTTAAATTATTTATATAACAACAAACGATAACGTAACGAAACGTACGTTATAATTATTTTGGCGTCCTTTCTGATGAATTTCCACATTTGTGCTTCATCATAATATATATATTCTATTAATTTTTTGTTTTGTCCAATACAGTTTCTGTATTGAACCGATCGGCATACTTGTCAATTGATTTGCATTCGGTGAATAGGTATTCTAACTTGTATTAAGACAATTGATTAATTACAAACGTAATTATAGTGTTAGGTGTTTAATTTAAGCGTTTCTGAGCATGCTGACGTGCGATGTGAATGAACTGATCGTATGTAAATACTAATATTGTAAAATTAATCAGGTCACAAATAATTAAATTTTCAATTTTATAATAAATATATGAACAGTTTTAAATATATATATATATA
>DWQX01002851.1:0-20015 GCA_018245475.1 Pharmacophagus antenor
CGGGTCTCGCCCGGGGAACAGCGTCTCGACTAGATGCTGGAGCAGGGCCGGATCGAGGGACTCCGTAAGGGGAGGACCCGCCGCCCGCAATTTATTGCGGGCGGCTTTGGTGAGACGCGCACCTGTCCCAACATATATCACCACCATAACATAATTCGCTGGAAAAATATGCCTGAGTTTTAATTTTAAAACATTTTTGTGTGTTATTGGTGATCTGTGTATTATTGGCGATCGATCTGAACAATTGCGACTTGTGATTACGTCTACCAACGTACACAAATTATACCGATTTGTAGGATACTGGGATTACACGATTTCGCTTTTAAATCACAATAATAAATGTTTTTTAGTCTTATTTTGAGAGATAGTCTCCCGTTATAAGAATAATACCCTTTTTTATTTGTATATTATCGATAACAGGCGAACACTTGACCTTAATTGCACCTGATATTAAGTGAAATCGGAACCGTAGATGGTAAAGCGTGCTAGTACGGAATATTTGCTTTTACAAATATGATTGCTGGAGCATAGCCACGCTGTTATGGGGGAAGATCGACGACATTGAGGTTGGTAGCTAGCCAGGCGGGTTCGAGAAACCCTACAAACGTTGAGACGCCATTACTACTGTGGCCCGGGACTCGAACCCGGGACCTCTGCGATACAAAGCAGGTAAATAACAGTGCCACTGAGGCAGTCGAAAGTCGGCAAGTCGAAAATTAAACAAATTGAAGTTATATTTTTAGAAATTGAAGAAACTATCAACATACTCAAAATCATTTGCATATACTCTTTCTTCAACAATAAACAATTCTCAAATTCGCTAAAAACCTTATTTTGAACGTGATAATAAAATGGACATGTTCAAAATCAACATTTCCAGTTTTCCCGCCATTTTGGGTTAAAATTTTTATTTATTCTTGAAGGCACTCAATGTTTTCAAATTATTGTCGTTCTGATATTATAAACGGACAAATTATATGTATTATTATTAGTATGTATGCTCCTTTTTCTCGTGTTCACGTAAAATAATATATACATATAATATTCCTGACCGACATGGCTAACGTATACGTATATCAACGCACAGCCTAAGCCGCTGGGTCTAGAAATCAAAATTTGGATATTGAATTTTGGATTGAAAATTTGGATAATTGGTTTTAGAAATATTTTTTTGAAATTTCAACCCAAATGCGGTTAAAGGGGGTTTAAATCTCAATGAAACCAATTATACGCCGAATCGACGGTATCGAAAATGTGAAAATATACCCAAAGCTGGGATTAACCTTAATGTTAAATAAGTAAATTACCACTAGAGATTCAGGCGGCCGACGGCTAGTGCGCTACACATGTCACTTTAAACAAATATGGTTACGTAAACGGCATTGCCCTTTCTCCTATTTTTATAAAAAAAAAGCTTAATGATAATAATTCATCATTTTAAAGAAACGTTAATAATTTATCAAGGAAAATAAGACGAGTTACGCGTAATTTCTGGATACAGTTCACACAGCTTTCTGAATTTCCAGTTAACATTTCAGAGCCAGTTCGATATGGCACCGTGCCAATATCTGTGAGCAACAGTCAACACATACTGGACCGATAAACATCTCAACGTACGACACTAAGAAATGCATGATTTTAACATTCGTTTCTATTTTCTACGTATGTTGTTTATCGGTTATGGACTAACGCTTGGCTTCAATTTCACATGAAGTTGACGTACTTGCCTATGACAAACGATCTATGACTAGACAAATTTTATTTCAATGATATATCAATATACAAGGAGTTTTTAAAATGAAATAATTCGACAGACACGATGTTTTTACTGAAGTTATTTACATTGGCAGTGGACGAACACTTATTATATCACTTTATTTTAAGTGACAATAAGAACGTGGATAGCGCCCACAATTCTCTGACGCACATGTACGACTGTCGGAACACAGCTGTGCTGTTAACAGTCACCATAAAGACTCCACTATTCATGAGTGACGGTACTCCAATACAAATTTAAGCAATATATATATGTATATAATTATATACGGTTTGATTAGCGCGCAACTCGTCCACCTACCGCATATGACTAAGCTTTTCAATGTATTCGACGAAACAATTCCCTAGACATTGCTTCAAGTGAGTGTAAACATTTAAATATCTTTCACTAGCCTCCGCCCTCTAGTACGTGCCACCAATTTTCGTGTCTATCGACTGGGAAAATAAATTTTCATTGAAATTTGAACCCTCCTTCACCTGTTTAGGGGTGGAATTTCAAAAAGACTTCTTTATGGATGCCTAAACAACGAACAACACATCTACCAAATTTCATTTTTCAAGGAGGAGCGGTTTACGCTGTGCTTTGATATTTAAGTCAATAATCAGACATGACTTTATCTGTTTTAATAATTCTCTTCAAAACATAATCAAAGCGCCCATAAATTACGTAGGCGCTTGCCTAGCTACCACCTTCAACTTGCCGCTATATTAGCGTTGCTGTGATCAGTCATACGTGTGAAAGCCAGAAGTGTCCTAGCGAACGCGCTTTAGCTTCTTCAGCCTCATTGTCACTTAACATCAGGTGAACGCCCCATTCAATTTCAAGAGAGGGAAGAAACGGAAATGTTGTTATAGATGACGCCGACACTGGCCAACTCAGCAAGCGATGTCCCAATATAAAACCTGCATACAATTCTGATGTAAAAAAAATAAAGTAGATTTACAATATTTAGAAATTAAATATACTGAAATTACAAATAAGCAAATGTAAGAGAAATGGTAATAAATATAAGTAATGTAATAAAGTAAAAAAGAATGAAAGCTGAAAAAAAGAGTAAAAGAGAAGAATACCTGAAAGAAAAGGATGAAAAAGTTTGGAAAATGCTATTTCCAAGAACTGTCAGGTTCCTGATTAAAATGTTAAGGAAAAGAGTATTAAAAAAAATTTAAATTGCAACAGATTCCACGATCATATTTATTAGAAGTGTAAACCTGCAATGTAACGCAATCAGTACACGATTAGTTTTTTAACACGTTATTGACCGGTCACGACTTTACTCGTGTTTTCGTAGCCAAGCTTTGGTGACCGGTCACGAGTTTACTCATATTTTCGTAACCAAGCGTCGGTGACCGGTCTTTTCCCGCATCTTTATTGTTTTCATGGCGAATTTTTGGCAATATTGTGGTGTACTCAAAACGAAGCGAAACCTGATACATTCGCAAACCTTGCGATGTATCATTACACGTAGGTGATTGTTGTGCTTTTTTACCATATGAAAAATAAATATTAAGAGTTGAATAAGAAACAAAATTTATTAAAGTTAATTTTTAGTGTTTTACATTCACATCCGGTTTCCAAACAATAGCCGGCTGCGTGAGGGAAATTTTCAGAGAAATAGCCGGTCAGCTGTGTTAACGTGTTAATTAAATATACATGTTTATTAATTCTTTATTAAAAAGGCTTATTAACACTAGACTTATCGGATCTTGACGGACCAACCCTAGATAGAAACTTGCTTTAGACTTTTTTTTTTAAACTTAATGCACATTTGTAATAATGCTGCTGCTTGGTTCGGTGAAGTTTGCGCTGTTAGTCTTTTTGACGACTATTACAGCTTCATCGAAACTGGCCCACGGATCCGGTGACCCGTGAGTTTTGTAATACTGTTTCAAATTTACAGTATATTAAAAGAAATTGAAAAATGTCGTCTATTCGTGGTTTAGTATTTACCGCCATCTAGTGTCCAGGATGTTTCATTTCATATAAATTTCTTTATATGACTTATTATTATGTATTACAGTTATAGTGTATCATCTATTCTGCGAATGACATGTGGGTGTAGTTCTTTTGGCCCATGCTGATCGTCTGACTAAGTCTAATACACTGCTCGCAATACAGAATGGCCAGTCTTTGTCTTATCGGCAATGCGTTAACACTTGAACTCGAATTCACATGATGATAAGTGACAAAGAGGGCGTAGATGGTAACATATGTACGCCCAGAATAATTCTAGCTCTCAAATGTAAAACTCCCAGAACTCGGCGCTGCTGTTATGGCAGCAGATTGACAATGGGGTGTTGGCTAGCCAGACGGGTTCGAACCGTCCAGACTCCACTAGTGTGTTGCGGGAGTCGAGCCAGGGATCTGCGCGTTACAATGCAAGCGGTAATCCACTGCGCCACGGAGGCAATCTAAGGTCGATAGTCATCCAAGTTAGTTTTGTCAACGGATGGAATTGTTATGAAAATGCTTTTGTGTAATTTTTTTAAAATTTTCACCGGATTTTTTCATCCATAGCAGGTAAGATATATTATAGTTCGATGTTCCAATCATTTATTTTGACGATGAAATGAATGGGAAATGGTTGCGTGGAAGGGAGAATAAAAAAATACATTTTATTATAATATATTAATAAAAAAATTATTACAAATACATTACATAAGTCTAAACTACTAATAATAACTACGGAATTCTATAATACAAGTTAAAAGCCTTTTCTAGTGTTTTGTCCCATAAGTAGGCAAATAACCTTCTACAATACTCATGCACTATTATTTATAGTATTTATTTTATGATAATTATATAAATACAAAATTGTCTGTTTCATACATAATCTTACATAAGCTTCTAGTAAGACGTAAACTTAATTCATTTTCCGCATTTTAATTCTTTCCTCCATCTGGTCAATACATTTAATGAGCTTTTTTTGAAATATATTTTTTTTTATTGTGTATTAGGGGATTGCTATATAAACAAACTTAAATATTCTTCTGACTAATACTATAGTATTATTACCTGTCAATTATATAAAATAATTTAATCATAACCATCATACGTTCAAATGTTAAAACATTATCAAATAATAAAAAAAAATTATGATGCAACTCAATTTTTTTTACATAACTAGTGTGTACCCTCCTGTTATTACGTAAAAAAATCACCTAATGGCCGACAAGTCTTCGGATTGTAAATTGTGATATAATTTTTTACGCCCTAAACATTCATTATATTTTGCCACGACGGAGGTTTTAAAACAAATCCGTTTCAGGCCACGTGCGGTATTACATATGCAAAGAAGATAATTAGTTTTACTTCATTATTTCTACTTCCAGCTACTGGTGGATGAGAGAGCGCTTAACGCGTTATATAATCTTATACGTATAAATGAAACGTATCATTTAGTGTTACGATGAGACAAGAGAACGTTATTACGTATGTAGTGTTCAGTCGACGTGGTGGTGGGGCGCGGCGGGGGGCGGGAAGCAGCGTATGTGCTCGACGCCCGCGCGCTCGTCGTCGGCGACCAGGTGACGCGCGAGCACGCCGAAGATCTGCGAGTTGAGCACCTGGAAGCGCCTGATGCGGTCCACCATGCGCTTCAGCGGCTGCCGACAGAAAGTTGCATCGTATACACAAGCTATACCACCGTCTACAATTATGTATTATATTGGCCCTAACCCGCCCACTTTTCTAGGAGTGGTTATTTATTTAATTAAATATTAAGATTAATCCCTTCCAGTATTACCACACCAGCTTTTGATTCCATAGAACCAAGGAAATAAAGTTTGAAATTTGAAGAATCCTTCACCTCAGAGCTGCAGTTTCAAAAACTATTTTTCTTAGTGAATACCCCTACACATCACAAAGAACACAATATCCAAATTTAATGTCTCTGGGTGTTTGTCTTTTCTTTTCCTCTATTTGCCAACATTATTTGTTCACGGCACGCGAAATCATTACTAATGTGTATTTGTGGCCTATATATAAATATGTTTAAATATCGCTGACCTAGAGTGATATTTTTTTGTTATCAAATATGGGCTAATACATAACCTCGATTTTACTTGATGTTAAGTGACAATGAAGCCGTAGATGGTGAAACGTATTCGCCTAGATTACTACTGGCTTCCACAAGTATGACTGCCCGAACACGGCTTCGTCATTATAGGAGCAGACTGACATTGAAGATTGTAGCTGACGAGGCGGGTTGGAAAACTCTACCACCATCCAAACTCGACTGAACTCGTGGCGCAGGAAATGAGAAACCGGGACCGCCGGGGGAAGATGTAGGTAGGTAGAAGACAAAAAAAAGTCACTTACGATCCCTTTCACCAGTTCGTCCTTGCCGTCGACGCGCTGCACCCTCAGGATGTGGTAGCAAAAGTCGAGCGCTTCGAAGCGGCGCTGCTGACCGAGCAGAGCTATGATGGTGCAGCCCGCCCAGTGCAAACCCTCGCCGAAAAGCTCCCTAGGAGTGGGGAAAAGAAGGAGGGGAAGGATAAATATTTGCAAATATAATATAACAATGGATAAATATAATATAATAAATAATATATCTATATAACCAACAGAAGGATTTCATTTAAATTTTCAAAAATTGATATCACACAGTATTTCAAAAGGAAAAGGTATTAATACCCTTCCAGCAGATAATGTGTTAAGTTTATTAAAAAGATGCAACACTCACTCGACAGTGAACTGTGTGTCACCCACAGGAATGCAGTAGAGGAATTGAAGTGCTGACCACAGTCTGTAAAAAATAATATTGATGATATATTTTGAACACTAAATAAATGCACTCTAAGCATACACTGCAAAAGAGAAAGAGAATGGGAGAGAAAAGAAAGAAGAGTCCGATTGTGTTTTTGACCACAAACTCTTTATAGCACAGGTTTAGTTCATATTTATTAATTAGTGGGTAGAGTTAAGGAACCGAACAATTGTGTAAAAGTTTGTCAGTCGATAGGATTCAGCTGCGAAAGCCAAAGTTACGGACTACATTTGGACGAGCGTTGGAGACGAAAAGCCTAAAAATGGGCTAGATAAAGTGTTAAATATATTTACACATACATCCAATATGCATCAATCCAATTACACATTACCACAGCATTATTACTAAAATATAGTTAAGAAAAAGAAATAGAACACGAAAATAAAAAGTCAAATGATTAAATGAAGCAAACACATCCAATGGAAGAAGTTGAGAAAATCTTTTGTATAATTTACTTTCGATTGATTGCGATGATTTGAAATTTGCCAGTGAACTTGAAAATATGTCGGTGCAATACAAAAAAACATTTATTGAATTCAGTATACATACGAAGTACAGGGGACTGCAGATAAAGGTTAGTGCGTTAAGAATTTTTGTAGAGAACGAGAGATAGTCGCACGCTCTGTGAGGGAGCCCCTGCGCAATATAATAATAATATTTCTCAGACTTGGACTTATTGTATTATTGACCAACAGTTCACGCACATCTCTGAACATCTTAACAAGATACTTTAATTTTAGTGATAATGTTCATTTCATTGTTGTATGTTAAGTTATGAAAATTACATTACTGCTTCTTTTTCATATTTTACATTTTTTCTTTGTTCTCCACTATATGTTGATTGATAATTTTGTTTTCACTATTTTAACGTTTAGAGTATTATATGACGCATGTTGTGTCCATCTGTCATTAGAAATGCAATGGAAATGTAATCATAAGTACGTGTAGATTTATGTTAGCTATATTGTAATTTTTGTTGATGGTCTTAAATAAATAAATACACGTTGCAGCTCAATTGCCGTGTCGTAATGCGAACTACCGGTGTCAGTTTTTACGTCCCGACATGACGTGGCGCTTTTCAAAGAGTGAATAAGTTTCTTGTAGATTACAGTGATTTACCATCACAGACTGCATCTCTACTTAACATCAGGTGCGATCGTAGTCAAGCACTATTCTATACAATGTAAAAAAAAATAAACTAGTTCTTTATCGACAATTATTTATCTCTATCACGGTGTATGTCGTATCATGTAGAGATCTTGTCGTATCGTTCGTGCTGGGAGCGGAACCTGTCGTTTATGTATCGTCCCGTATCATGTGATCGTGTCGTAATCGTATCGTGGTCATGCCGTGCGTGTCACGTCATTGGATGGCATGCGGAACGTTTGCGTGTCGTGTCGTGCACCTGTGGAACTCGCTGGTGTCGTCCGTGTGCAGCGGCGCGTGTTGCGGCGCTGCCGGAGGACTCGGCCACTGCGGCGCCGCAAGGCACGCGCGCAGCCGCCGCAGCACCACCGAGAACAGCGACAGCCCGCAGCACAGCCGCTCGCGTGTCAGCAGATCGCCCTCACGCGCCAGCTGGCTTTGCTGTCGGGGCGCCGCGAAATGCCGAATTGTTCATTGAATAATAAAAACTTTAGTAGTATAACTTCTGCTCTTAACTACGCTCCTTTGAACTTGATACGAGAATGAATCCATACTCACGAAACTGAAGAACTTCTTTTTTCTCATGTAATGCCATTTATTATTATGGGGACTTTCTTTGTTTTTCTCCGATGTTCTTTAACGTTACCCGGCAATTTATTTGTTACGTTGGATAGCAGAGTATCACCTACTAGAAAGATTAGCCAGGTTAGGTTTTGTAGAGCGCTCTCTCTGTCGCACGGTACTCCGATTGCAATAGACAGATGATTGACAATGTCAAAATTGCGATAAATGAAAACAGTTAACAGAGTATATCACCAAACCTTGGCGGTTCCGTATTTGTCGACGTTCTGAACAATCTGCAGCGCGGCGTACTTAGCTTCTAGACGCTTCTGCTTCACCTCCGGCTTCTCGGATTCTGCAAAACGATTTGGTTTTCATCAGCCACCATATATACATATATATATGAAAGTACTGCGTATTACATTCTATCCGCCTAACGACGGACTAACCTTCGTTTTACAAATCAACTATGAAATAATATTGTTCAATAAGAGATATTTTTAAATTCGTCAAGGTATATTTATATACCTTTCCATGTTTTTAATCAAACTGTACTAGAACTTAAGCTTTCGCCATAACCATTAACGTTGTTAATAATGAACATTTGACAATCGTTAACAGTAACCAACATTTTAATTATGAATTGTGTTTAGGTGCCGGTCACCGGTCACCCCGTTCAACGCATACATAGTTGGAGCCAATGGTCCACCGTTTTGAGCTATACAAAGAAAATGAACTTAATGTTGCAAGAGAAAGAAAGGAAGCACTAAACTTTATTCTCACCTGCGGTGTAAGGACGCGGTAGAATATTCTGGAAGGGGGCGGCGTGCAATAGATCTGTTACCTCCTCTTGACTTAGGGCCTGAAAGAATTTATAAAAGCATTGGTTGTATCCGTCATCTCATGATAGATTAGATAGAGAGCGCCTGATAGATGTATATACAACGGCTGCTTTAACTGCCTCCATGTTGCAATAGTTTGCCGCTTGCCTTGTAATACAGAGGGTCCCGAGTTCAGTTCCAAAGCCTCATAAGTGACGTAGGATGGTAGGAATTTTCCAATGGCCATGGGTTTTAACCTGCTATGGCAACGTTGTCATATTCCGGCAGTCGTACATGTGTATTTCCTTGGCGGTACTACCTTACATGCAAGAAAGGTCCGCTCATTAAAGCAAAGACAAAAAAGATAACATAGCGACTATGATAAAAACAGATAAATAAAACTAATTAAACACTACTTATTAAGATTTGTATTTAAGTGTTTTAAGCTTGCATAAGGCACGCCCCTGGCGAGAACCTCGATATTCTGGACGGCCAAGTCTCATTATCCCTGTAGAGACTGTTGCCACTGTCACTCCACACCTTATGTAGTTGTGGTAAGTGTTAGCCTACTCGTATTGCTGATGAATACGAAATTTATTTATCGAAGTTTTCCATTAACTTCTAACTAAATTAAAAGCAAAAACTACTTTGTTTTTTTTTTGATCGCAAATATTACAACCAAATTACAATCTCATGTTTATCATTATCTCGATATTATGATTTAGACTTAGAAATGGTCGAAATTGGTAAATAAAATTTTCGGTTATTGTTTTACATTTAACCTCGATTTCATTGATGTTAAGTGATAATCAGGCAGTAGATGATGTTTGATCAGAATACTTTTTAGTCTCACAGTATGACAGAGTTGAAATTTCTAAATTCCAGTCGCGCACCTGTTCGATGAGCATACAGAACAGTATAATGTTCCCCAGCTCCCTGAACGCGTGGAACAGTTCCGTGCGCGCGTCCGGGTACTGCACGATGTCTGTAAGCTGGGCGTGGTAGTAGCCCAACACACCTGCAAGCCACCGATCTAGTTAACATTTTGAACGCCACAAGGGTCACAGGTGATCGGCACATAAAAGCAACTGACAAAAAGCATCGAGGGCCGTAGCCAGCTTTTTTACACCATTGTAATAACAAATAATGCTTGGAGGCAAGACATAACGTAGAATAAATTAGTAATCATGTGTGATCATGAACAGGGTCAGACATTGTTTTAAACACTTAGAGTCACATATATTGTAGTATTTTCATATGTATATGTTATTTTGGGCTTGACCTTAATTCGTAAAGATTTACCAAGCTTATCGTAAGTTTTTATGAAAACTAGTCTATGTGAAATTCCTTAATTTTCATAATACATTTGCCTCAATAGTTTTCACATGGCACCGATGCTGTGCAAATGGATGGCATAGTGTTAATATGCCGTAACTACAGGGCGGTTGTTACAGGCACGCACGTGACATATAAGCGAAAAAACACCGGCATATTTTATATTAAAATTATCTTTAAAAAAAAATATATTACAAATAGTTTAAAGTATTGAGATAATTGCAAAGTTAAAAAAGAAATAAGGTTACATAATATAATATTCCATTATGCAGATGTATATAGATGGTGGTAGAGTCTGCTACCACACTTAATATTAATCTGCCGCTGTAAAAGCCGTGCATTGTTCCGGCAGCTTTACATGTAAGAGCCCGAAGTGTTTCGGGCGAAAATACTTCACTATCTACAGCCCCATTTTTGCCTGACTGTCAAATGAAAACGAGATCAAGTGTTAGTTTATAATCGTAAAAAGTCTAGGCTTGCCGTGCGAGCACGCTCATACGCATAAAGCTGGTGTACCGTTGGAGCCGTAGTCGTATCTTGGCAGCTTGCAGTGGCGCGGCATGGCGGCGGCGAGCGCGCGCGTGAACTGCGCCAGCGTGCCGTGCAACAGCCCGCGCGCCACCCCCAGCAGCTCCCCCACCACTACCGCCACGCCCTGGTAGCCGAGCAGACGCACCAGCGCGTGCAAGTGCTGAGCGCCCACGAAACCTGCGCACGCACACGCAAGCTCAACAATGGCATGACACTGACAACTACCACCATCACTGTCATAACAACGTTGGTGTGTTCCGGCAGTCATACATTCGAGAACCAGAAGTATTCTTGACTAACATCCTATACCATCTACTTACTTATTGTCACTTAAAATAATGTGACAATTAAGCTTACGTGTTAGGGTTTTTTCGAACATCCTTCTCTGGCTAGCACTAAAAGTCTATAGCCATAACACACGTACATAATAGTTAAAAGATTTGTCAACAGATGACACGTTAATAAAAAAATATTACAGAATCTCGATATATTTTTCAATTACATAAATAAGTACAATGTGATGATGCATTATAATATATACTAATGAATTGCACATTACCATTGGGGGTATGTCCTTTAAGAAAATCACATGACTGACATCAATCCACACTGACCGGCATACTGTGCGTACTGAGCGGAGTAAGCAAGGCTGAGCTGCTTGGAGCCCCAGAGCAGCGCGTGCCCATACTGCTGCGGCCGCTCGCGCTGCACGCCCGCCGCGAACTGGATGCCGCGGCACTTGACGAACCTGCGGGCACGTAGCTGCGGTGATACCACGCGCATACTCGTACTTTTGCGATGACATCGCAAAGCCTTGCTTGTGTCTCCGGAAACGTAACAAATAACGCTTAGTGAAGTTAAGCAGCACACGCACGAACTCGCGTACGTAGCTTGATTTGTGATCTCACCCAAGATGGATGTTAGCACACAATTCACAAAAAGAAATAAAATACCTATCGGTGGCAGCGTTGTAACAGTAGTTTGGCAAGAAGTCGTAATTGAGCTCCCAGAAGACGTGCAGTGTGACCCTGCCATACGGAGCCAGCACGCCGTGGTCCGATTCCCTCAAGATCGCCTCAAACTCGTCCAGAGTGAGGTACCGGCTGAGGAGTTTGTGACAGAGACGGTTCACGGCGATGAGACCCTCCAATTCCTGAAAGAAAAAGAGAATCAAATATATGGAAGGTAAAAATAATTTCACCTGGTTCAAAGGACCAAGAGTTGGCAAATGCTGAAAATTACTTTTCTTTACGTTTTAAGAATTTAATTTTGATTACGTATGACGATTAAGTTCCGTCATGCACTTGCCTTAAACTTAAATACTTTTTTCTTTTTCTCATATGCTTTTAAACACTTAGATATGATTTATTATTCTAATTACTAATCATATTTCTCAAACCAACAAATGAAATTCGTATCGAGCGAAATTATTTCTGCGCACGAAATAATTTAAAATACAGTATACTCACAACAACACCCGTGATATCCCCGGCTTCGAACTTGGCCACCGCAGCGTCTAGTGCCCGGTGCATGTCGGCGTTGATGCGCTGCGCCACCTGGTTGTAGAATGTGAGAGCTTCATTTAGTTTGGCCAAGTTTAGTTTACTATATCTAAACATATACATATAAAACAAACTAATTATATAAAACTTAAGCTGCATTTTTTGTTTTTTAAATGACACGAAATGTGAAAAAAATAAAATAAAAAACCAGTGTAAGTCATGTAGTGGACGCTACTTATGGTTTAGGTGCGTATAAAATAATAATGGTGGCAGATTGACATCGAGGATGATAGCTAGTCAGGCGATTTCGGAAAACCCTGCCACCATCCAGACTTCACTGCTCTTCTATGGCCAGGGAGTCGAACATACAAGACAAGCGGTATACACATTGCCACGCAGGAAGTGTAAATATTATTTAAAAAAAGAAAGAGAAAGATATGGACAAAAAGTGAGAGGTATATATAGATGTACTCACTAGCGCGTTAAGATCGACGTGACGGCCGAGCAGCGCGACGTGCCGCTGACGTAGCAACGACGCGTACCGGCCGGCTCCGCCGCCCGTGCTCGCGCCGCGCGCCGCGCACTCCGCGCGATACCGCTTGTCCAGTAGCATGCTGCACGTTGTTATTGTATAAAGTACGGTACGGTAGCTATGGCAACGGGAATAATACCTTCCCAGAAACGAAAATCTTAATATACACATAAGACTTAAATACATGGTAAGGAATCTCTTTGTCCATCTGGGCTACAGGCTATGTATGTAACTTTCTTTAGTCGGAAGAAAAATACTTTAACCCTTTTCAGTGCCAACGACAATATATCGTTGTGCAGAAGTTGGTGCCCATTACATACGATTTAAACGTTCCAGATGGTTCAAATCTAAGTACATTACATTTAAAAAAACATATTTTATAAGAAATGTTTACATTTTGAATACCTCAAAAATATCATTTTTGTTTATATCTTATGACAACTTTTTCAAGGTCTTTTAAGTTCGTAAAATATCCACGGTTACTTTCGCGAAGGCATCCGTTTTAGTTCTGTACTGGAAGGGTTAACACGTAGTACTTAGAACGAAGCAAAAATACCTATCTGGAGATGTTTATTGCTCTTAGAACTACCACAGATATAAACAGAACCACCCAATTCTCCTCTACCGCCACTCGTCGCTGCTAACCTGGACGCCAGTTGCTTGTAGTGCGCATAGACCTGCTCGGAGAGCTTATACACAAACTGGTCGAAGCACAGGTTCACCTCGGCCTCCACTTCGTCGTACAGGAACTGCTTCCTGAACACAGTCAGCGCGTACTGGGCCGAGTCGTTGTACAGGTCCAGCGGGTAAAGCACGTATCTGGAGAAAGTAGAAATCGTTTCTTCATATTACATCTATATAGTACTTACAGTCCGTATATATCCCATGTAGATATTCCACATGGATTAGGTAAACCCTAATTCTGCTATGTTCAATGGTTTAGATGTGATTGGCAAACTAAAAAAAATCTTTGTATATACATATGCAGAAATTTGTTCAACAAATTATTGGTCCGGTCTACCAACCGTTCCAGCCGTCCAACAAAAAACATGAGGCCGTAGATAGTGAAGCCTGCGCGACCAGAATACTCCAACCCTCACAAGTTTGATTGCCAGAACATAACAATGCTGCCCTTGTGATATTGAGGATGATAGCTAGCCAGGCAAGTTCTACTATATCACCATCTAAAGTCTACTAGCTCATGTAACCCACATTTTAACCTTAGAGCTTCCATGTTACAAAGCAAGCAGTAAAACACTGAAACACAGAGGCTGTCAAAGTGCGGAATAGACATTAGGTTAATTTTAAATAAGATTAATTTACTTGAAATGATTACTGGTAAGCTGTGGGTAGATATTGGACTCACTCCATCATAGCAGGCTCCTTGCTGCGCAATATGTGGTCGGTTAGGATCCAGGGCATGGACATCTCGATGGGGAACTGGATGCGCTTCTCCATCGTTACCAGGTCGTTGCACTCCTCGTTATGTTGATGGCGGACTGTGCATTTCTAGAAACGAACCACACAACCCCAGATAATTCACTAAAAGACAAATGTTGGGCTGTATTTTTGCAGGTACATTCTCCATGAATCTTTAGAACAAGGTTCATTGCTTTGGAGAGAAGCAATGCACTGTTACCAACTGCCAAAAAGATTTCATTAAGACCTGTAATTGCTAAGTAAGGTATCTCTTGTTAGAGACAATCCTAATTATGATTACATATATATAAAATTGTTTATTTTTCACTTCAGCTTACTTGCTAATTGCACATTTACAAATATGCGTATAAACGGTATGTACATACTGTATAATCTAAGTATCATGTCAGTACGGTTAAGGGGACCTACAGGATGTGTAATGTAATTTCACACTCACATTAACCTTCCTCCCCATCGTCATCTCCAAATAGAACTCCCTGTACCACAGTTGGGAGAGGTCGCAACACTTTTGGAGCGAATCTGCAAAAGGATTTTTATATGATTAAGCTTTGTATTCAATTCACTCTTTCGAACTGCGTAAGTAACAGTTATTTTCTCAATGTAGAGGAACAATAAACGTCAATGACTAAAAATATATAATTATTATACTATGTATATTATTTATTTTTTGTTAATAATTTATTTATTTTTTATAGTCCTACCTAATAGACATGCGATACAAAGGGTGAACATTGTAAATCGATTTTGTCTTAATGTTTATTATTCATTATGTTTCATAAGATTGTGAATGTAAAAAAAATCTTTTGTGAATTTAATGATTTGATCATGATTCAGTGGACACAAGTAATAACAATTTATGTTGTTAAAATTGACTATGAAAACATCTCGATACATAAAATAGTTTTACGAAAGACGGTTTAGATACGGCGAATATTAGTTGTTCTATCATTATAGTGAATTAACCTCTTAAAGATTAGTACAGTAAAATTAACAAATATATTTAAATATGCAAGTAAAAGATCGTAAGAGCTGGTTGTATTCTGGGCGAACCCGCTTCACCATCTACTATCCCATCACATAATATTATGTGAAACAGAGGTCAACTGTTAGACCATTAAAGAAAAATCAACTTTAAATACTTAGACTTAAATTTAAATTTAAGTGCTCACCAGAAAGATTAAGCAGGTAGCCCCAGTAGAAGCTCAAGCGATGGAATGACTCTATCTGCGTCAAGGTGGTGGCGTCCAGATCCTTGCGGAGGGTGCGCCGACCGCCCGACTTGTCCGATATCAGCGCCTCCAGCTGAGTGCGCACCATGTACAGCTGCGTGGAGGACGGACCTGGGAAGAACCGTAATTTTTTTTTAATTATTCGAAACTTGTGCAAAAGTAAAATGTGTTTGTAGAATATGTTGTGCAATGAAAATTGAAAACAATTATTGTATTATATTTTCATTGTACATTTTTCGTAAAATTTTCCAGTAATGTTGTTGGGAATTTGATTTGGGAGAGCGTTTAAATATAACAGCTAAACGAGCAATGTTCATCTCTATTAAAATTAATACATTTCGAATGAAATTATATAAAGCTTATATCTCTAACCATTTTTTTATTACAAAAACGTGTAGTGTAGTTCTATATAACGAATGCAGTACAGTTCCATCGTAATAAACAGCAAGTATCCTGTGCCACAAATAATTGTTGTTTTATTTTAAAAACAGAAAACTTTTTTAGTCAGTGGTCGATTGAGTCATTAAAAATATAACGATTAATGATAAAAAAATAACACTACGTAAAAAATCGTATATACGTTATTAAACTTGTCTAAAACAACAAGTTTCAATGGAAATTATCAGGTGAGAAATGTTGATTTCCTACTTTACCTCTAAAGGTTTTATACTGGAAGTTATAGTGGAACATATGCAGATCTGAAATGTTTTCAGAAGTGTGACATATATAGATGAGAAACACATACAGATATATCTGCGGGAGTGGAACACGGCCAAACGTGGCGCACACTCACCGACGTTCCGCCGGGGCACCTTAATGGTGAAACTCGCGTCAGCGTCCTTCTTGCCGCGCAGCGCCGGGTCCTGCTGCGGCTCGCAGCCTCGCGCCCAGTCACCGCACGTCTCGCGCACCGACACTATGATACTGTCCGCATTGACTATATTAGCACATATCTCCTTAATTCACTGTGATGTAACACTAGTCCCCGATTTGTGGTGATGTTATATGAGAAAAAGGCCGAAAAAGGTGAAAATGCACAAAATGTTAAAGTAATTTTATTATAATAGCAGATTGATAATAAGGGTAGCTACATTTTATTGTAAATAAATAAAATTACTGAGTTTAAAAAAACTCTGATGCAAGCTCCACCTTTTATTGGCCCCTTCTTAGAGTCCCATGTGATGGCAAGCTCCTGTTACTTTAAATATTTTTTTAAATAATTATATAAAAAACCGACACGATTTTTGTAAACTCTAATTACCAGTTTACTTTTCGGTATTTCACTCCGCATGATTTGTTTTTTCTGTGAGGACTGTTCGCGAAATTTTCCCCTTGAACCCGCCTGCTTGCTATATTCAAGTGTATCTCTTATTATTAAAATACACAATTAATATTAAATAATACCTTCGTATGAGATCCTTCTTGTTCTTTATGGCCTTGCGCAGGGGCTCGCGCAGTATCAGCTGCACGAAGTCCTGCAGCTCGGCGTATATGGAGCGGCGCGCCGCGTCCGCGAACACGGTCTCCATCCGCGCCATTAGCACCTGGAGCCCTTTGATCATCGCGATCACCTCGATCATCGCAAATTTCTCCTCGGACGTATAGTTGTATCGTGTAGCCTGACGAAGTGAACAGATGCAATTATCTCTCATTGTAATATTAAAATCCTTTACCGTTTCCTTGGCGCAGTGGTTTACCGCTTGCCTTGTAATGCGGATGTCCCGGGTTCGATTAACCGGGCCACAACTAACCACCCTCAGTGTCAATTTACCGCCATAACAGCATTGCTGTGTTCAGACTAATCATACACGTGGAAGCCAGGTGTATTCGGGGCGAAGACGCTTCACTTTCATAAGGTAACACCGGGGTCAAAAAGTGAGAAAATTGTATTAGTCATAAAAAAAATATTTGTTACTTCTAGACTAAATTACTTGAGACGTAATAGATAACTCAAAGTATCCGCGAATAAAAATGACGAAATTAGCAATTTATCTTTTTTGTTTTATTAAGTCATGGAGGAATTCCAAAGTAACGCTTGAATCAATATATTATATTAAATAAACGAGTACAAAGAAATGAAATTTATTTGTTACATACGTTTTAATTCAGCGACGTTATGCATCGTATCTCTAGATCGTGTTAACAGAGAAACCCTCACCCTCTCGTACTCCTCGGCGTCGGGCGGGCACCGCGCGTTGATGGTGTGGTCGGTGGGGTGCAGCAGCTTCCATGAGCACAGCTCGGTCAGGACCGAGCACCACGACGAGAGCAGCTGCAGGCCGCGCAGGCACAGCTCCGTCACCGCTTTGTTCTCCGCGTCCGAGCCGGCCTCTTTGAATGTTGTCGTCACCTGAGCAGTATTAACGGAACATTTATTATATTTATAACGGAACATTTCATTGAAAATAACTTTATTACCATATTAGACGGATGTTGTCGGCGGAATGTTTTTTTAGATTTGATGAATTTTTATCGGCAGAACATTTTTAAATTGGACGTTTTTCCGTGGAACATTTTTAGATTGGATGAGTATTTTGTCAATGGAACATCTTTAGATTACATTCATTTTAATTGAGACATTTACATGAAATGATTTCACAAATGGTTTGGATTTTTGTTTCTACAGTGAGGTAGCACTTGATGTCCATTTCGCACGGTGTTAAGCGACAACGACACCAAAGATCATGATCTCCAGACGGGTTCAGCCTGTATCTTGAAGATTACGCAGGAGCTTTTTGAAGAAGCCATCCTCTTTCTTTACTATTTATTTCTATCAACAATGCACAATATATGAAAATTGACATACCTCATTGCTATACCTAGCAAGCTCAGAAATATAATTCTGATGCTCCTCTCTAATCTGTGGGAGGTGGACCATCAGGTCAGCCTGTGGGGACGGTGGATTTGGACTAGAAGATAAGGGCCATCTGTGAAAGAAAAGTCAATTATTTTTTTTTGAAATCATACAAAAAACTATAGACAGATACATAATGCTTATAAAGATAGGTTCTATTTAGATTATATGATAACATGCTATATCATAGGTTGTTTACCTCCAAGCCCTAGAAATTCCTTATCTGTCACAGAAGACGACTATAGAGACTTCAGATTCGTGGGTTTTGAGTTTATATAAATCTTGCTCAACCCTGTAAAAGCTCTTTCAACTGTTATATAGTTTTTTTCTTCAGAACTATTTTTTTCTCCTATCATTTAGTGGGATGAACAACTACGTTTACCATAACATTAATTCATTGCTAAAAAATGTGATTTTGTGGGACTCACTTGCTTGGATCGTAGTGCTTGGATCTCTTGATATAGTTGAACGGAGCTATCTGCATGTCACCAAACAGCGGGACTACCTCTAGGTTCTGAAAAAACATAATTAACTTTGAGAAACAAACACAAATAACATCTTATAGTTTTTCCGTATATAACCATATGACGGAATTGATTAGAGCATAGGGCATTTTAATATAATTATATTTTTTATTTGCTTGTAAAGGTGTCGCTAGTCATTGATCAAAAATTGGCTCAGAGAATAAATATTTTATATAACAAATTGTCTCCACGTCTTCATTCAACATTCGTCATCTTCTCTCCCACCGATAACCCACCACCAACATTCGCAGCCATACATCTGTCTCTTATTTCACTGCACATTCGCACCTTTCGCTGACCACTGTTTCCATTCTCCACAGATATTTAACATCTTGATGAGGAAATAAAATCATTACACACCTTGAAGATCCTGTCAATGCGATCCAGACGTATCTTCTTCTTCTGATCGAGACGGTTGATATTGCACACCTCTGAATCCATCAGAAACAGACCGAATCCCATCACCTATTAATAATAGTAACCATCAGTTGACCATATGACTTCATGCTTTAATCAAGAATCTGTAGGTATTTGATAAGTACCTAAACTTTTGTAAGTATTAAGAGGGGGAACAAACTCAGTTACCGGTGGGCCAAAAGCAAAAAGACCATGGAGTAGTTGACAAAGGACAAACTCAATTTTACAGTAGTGACACTAACTGAGAATTTTTAACAAAATAAAAAATCATTTATAGCACAAGTACACATGAATTTTGCAATAAATACTAAATAACAAATAAATAAAAATATTGCCTAGTTTTGCAAGTTTATTTGTTTTCTTTTGTCACTGATTGTTTTCTATTTGTAGCATGAACATTTCCAAAGAAATTACTTTAAAATCGACATGAAAATGTTCATCCACCTTAAAAATTAATTTGAGCCTCAGGACAACGCTTAATGCAGGCAAACGAGCCAGATAGAAATTACAGACTAAGAGTTTATTATATACGTATATGTGTGTGTGTATATATATACATACATATATATATATAT
>DWQX01002852.1:0-20013 GCA_018245475.1 Pharmacophagus antenor
TATATATAAATATATATAATAACAATTTATCATTTAAAAATGGAAAAATATAACAAATATATTTATAAGAAATATATATTTACACAACAAACAAATAAAACATACATTTTTTAATATACGTTTAGTTTCTGATTTTTAGTAGGCCGCTATATATACCTGTAAATGTCTATTTTACTGACGCCCATATAAAGATGATGGGTCGTAAATGTTAATTTTTGCTAAACAGAAGGATTAATGAACGGACATACAAAAATATTAGCACGTAAATCATATTAACGAGCACGTTGCCTACAATTATGCAACAATGTTAAGAACTTAACTTTAATGGAAAAAATGACAAATTGTTTATGAAATAGTAAAAACTACGATTTTTGACCAACATTAAGTGATTTCTATTTTAATTTTACGCGAAGAGTTTCGAGGTATTCAACAAAAAAATTTACCAGAATTGGTACATTCAGTAAAAGAAAAAAATAGGAACAATAATTCTATATCATAATATCATTAATATCAATGATATTATAATATTTTTGTAAAATACGATAATATAATATTATTGTTCCTTTAGAAATGCGTTACCACATTTAATTGTAAATCTTTAAAAATTCAAAGCTCAAATTAATGAACACCCGAACTAAACATAAAAAAAATTTCTTTCACAAATTTAACATGCTTTATAAATGTTAACAAAATAAAACTAAATTACTATTAGGCATGTAATACACTAGATTAATAAAACTTTGCAGACTAGATTTACATGATTTTTCGCTTAGAGTCCTGGGATTTCCACGAACAATACTGGTCATATGATAACGTGTGTTTAAAAGTCGAGAGAAGGTTGTCGTTGTTCACCGGACTAGTGTGTACTAAACTAATATTTATTTTCCAAATAGGAGAATTATCTTAATATATGCTTTTAAAAATAGTATTTTTCGATATTTGAGTTTTTGAAAACGTTTGTGTAAAACGGTCCTTGGAGAACCTTTAATGCTGCAATTAAAGTAATATGGTGTTGTCAATCGGCAGATTATAAATTGTTGATATTTTAAATTGTAAGTCATGATCTTATTTATTGTTTTATTAAAATATTTACCTAAAATGTAAATTTTCTAGTAGAAACTTTCATCGCTGTGAAACTTTAATACGTTCCATAACTCACGGCTAAAAGGGGGCAGGAATCACTTTATGGCACTATTTCAGCCTACACTTGATAAATTAGTTATTATGTGGCTCCTCGACGCCCATTAACTCAGACCGTTGCGGGATTACATGAGGTGCGTAAAGCATCTAGCACCTGCTTCTCATATCTATAAGCGTATCTCTGGTGACTGCGTGAATTGTGTGTATATATTAAACTTCTGGTATCAGAACACACAAAATGATAGATTATATTTTCACAATTTTTAAATTACTTTTACTCCAATTTATATTGGGCATACATGTAAAAAATATAACTACACAAATCACGAATGTAAAAAAAATATATATATAATAAATTATTTCTCCAATGAATAAACGCGTGAACAAGTTAACAAGCTAAGAGATCATTTCCATTTTCCTTATTATTTGTCGTTAACTTATATTACTCTGCAAGAAAAATGATATTGCCACATTAGTACAACTATTCAACATTATTTTGTTGCTTAATTTTGTATAATTATATCCATAATAAATATGCGTTAAAATATATCAGAAGATTCAATTAGCTACAGAATAATAATTTTCGACAAATAAGAAAAGTACACTCGACGGATTTGCTCCCGGATAAATATTTCACAAGTAAATTTAATGTTTAGAATTAAACACTAAGTCACTTCAAAAATATTTATATTGAAATCTTCGTAGAAAATAAACAATAGCTTTTGCTTAAATTTTACAATCCCTGATTCAAAGTACACAATAGAACCGAAAGGACTTAACGATTCTTAAAGTTATTTCACAAGCTCTCTCTTCGTAGTCTACAATACAGCTTTTATTGTTTGAATAATATTCACATTTTACTTGGAACGTATTTACTTTTTCTTGGTTGAAAGAATTAAATTAATGTCCTAAGAAACAAGAAATGCATTAAAGAGATTCAATTCATATTTACTTATCTATACTTATAAAATTCAGTCTTGACTGACATTACAGCAACGCACATAAACCGTTGGTCTTAGACACGTAAAGATTGAAGTGTCTTTACGATCTACTAAGAAATATTTTTTTTAAATTCCGCCCCTGAGGTGTATAAAGAGAAGTTCAAACTTCAGTGAAATTTTAATCTCTGAGTCGAGGACTCGAAAAATTGAGCAAATATTAGAGGGGAATTAATCTTAATGAAAAATTTATCATACCCAGAGAAGGGAGCGGGTGACAACTTAACTATCTAAATAGAAGAAGAGGAAATTCTTTGAGAGATGCCATTGGCTAGCAGTGTACAGCGCCGAGTTGAAAGTTATGAAGGCTCGTGTTATGTTACATATATTGATACTGTAATTATTATTCAAAAGCATTAAATGTTAATTCGTCTTGTTCATAACTATATTGCTTAATAAATACGTACGAATATTTTTTTCTATTTATTTAAAAATATATATCATTTGCAAGGCCAACTTAATGTCCTAGATATTATCTCACAATCTACCTTGGGTGGTGCAGAGAAGAAATGAGGTAGGTATAAGTCGAAATATCTTATTCCAACAGGAATTTACTAAATAAGTAAAGAAATTTGCTGTTACAGAATAATATTACATTACTTTTGAACCATTATCATTTATACACACATAATTTTATTGCGAAGTTTGTAGAATCTTGTTTTATATTCCTTAAATACCGATAATTTTTCACGTATAAATTTAGTTCAGATAATGTTAATGTAATATAAAATATCTAATAAGTATTGTAAACAAAACTGTTTTCATTAAATTAAGTGCAGATTTCTGTGATGATAACTATCATCAGAAGTTATTATAAATTATATGAAACTTTGTCGACCCAGTTTGCTCCGGTTTCGAACGATGGCTTTAAACCGGCACTTCCAATATCTCTTTTCTTTAATCACTATTACAAACTTTTTATGTAATTAATGTCTGTCATTGGTATAATAAAATATAATTATTATAATATGCGAC
Organism: Pharmacophagus antenor; assembly: GCA_018245475.1. Taxonomy (NCBI): domain Eukaryota; kingdom Metazoa; phylum Arthropoda; class Insecta; order Lepidoptera; family Papilionidae; genus Pharmacophagus; species Pharmacophagus antenor. Next base: position 3,114 of record DWQX01002852.1, read on the forward strand.
ATATTGTCGTTTGACAAAATTTTATAACTCCTGAAAGCAATCATATATCTATTATTGGTATATTAATTTGCAATTAAAGATAAAATTTAACCATAAATTTCGTCAATAAATGTAATTGTCATTATGAAGCAAAAACACGTCTTTAAATATTCGATTTCTTATTTACCTAAGTATTGGATTATGTAATGAAAATAAAACAATAAATCGAATGTTTTTTAATGTCGGACGTCAAATCAACTTGTATTGTGTAACATTACTGAAGTGAAATGATTTGGAAGTGATCCAAAGCAAGCAAGTGTTAGCTTATTAGCCCTTAAACACGTATACGTTCTTGAAGGAACCTTGCTCTCTTTATGATGGGAACTTTGTAATAGAGCCGATGTTTGAGAATTCTCTAGAGAATACATTGTGTACAATAGATACAGTAAGGAAACTACGTTTAAATATCTTATGTTAAGTAATACTGGGGAACCAAATGCTTATAACAATAATGCATGAAGAAGTTTTGTATTATGATTTGTATTTCTTGATAATATAACCGCGGTCTCTAGTTTGAAGTGCTTTAATATTTCCTTTTGACCTTAATTTAGTAAACACTATTTTATACACCTTTGTTAGTTCATATTCTTAATGTAAACAGAGGAAAAATCTAATTATAATATATAAAATTGGGATACATGTTGCATCTTAATTGACTGGAGCAGATTTTCATTACATTTAAAGAGATGTTGTACTCGGCATGTTCGCTTTTGTTATAATACAATGTAAATACCAATTGTTTATATTTATATATTAAATGTACATGTTTTCTTAGATTTATGTCGTATGTCACTTGCGTACTTGTACATTTCGTTTTAATGTAAAAAGAGAAGGGTACACGCGTTTCAAATAACATACATATATGGCTTCTATCCTACGTGTATTCAATTACTTTGAAATTAGAATAAACTCTTTTTGTTAAAAATATAATTTAAAACTTTCAAACAGGGTTGTAAAACGACAACGCTTCAGAATTTGCGCGTCGTCACAACTAGGGCAGGATTATCATGTGTCGACTTCGTCCTAGTTACACTTTGTGTAGTGCAGTGCAACGATTTGTGAAGTTGACGGTCCATTGTTCCCACATCTCGGAGTGTGACGTTTTGTGTGATTATAGCAGCAGCAAACGAAGCCACAGCTTTTGTTGTGTTAGCTATGTACCTTCAATTCTTTTTATGAAAAACAGCAACACATTTTTTAAACCATTCATTTTTAATTAAAAGAAAAGTACAACCAAAAGTTGACCCGTTTGCAGTTTAGAGCTGTCTACAGACCGTTTATGAAATGAGTTATAAATGTAACTGAAAAACGTTTTGTGTTTATCATAGCGTGCACAATTTTTTTTATGAACCTACAATTATCAATGTTTGAAAAGTTTTGTTTTTAGTTTACAATTAACTTTAAGTGTGTAATAAACATAATTAAATATATAAAAGCATAAATTCCAATTAATATGCTAACATATTTTTAAATTATTTCAAAATAATCATATCATCAACGCAAGTAATGTCGTCAATATAAAATATAAATATTAATAAATGTAATAATAAAAACAAACTTCTCTAGTTCTTCAGTTACACAGATGTTGACTGATGTCATAGAGCATCAGAGTATTCAGATGGCAACTTCTTTATGTTTATCAAAATCGAAAAAAAAGTTCTAGTAATTATTAGTTATTTGTATAGACGATTTGGCTACCGGGGGTGGACTTGTATTTATAGTCATAATATTAGTCCTCTGTTGATAATAACAGACAAGATTAATTTCTTAAATCTACATTAAAATTTGCTACCAATAGCATTAAGTGTTAATTTGTTAATGTAGCTCACAAGCTAACAAGGCTGCGGTTACCAAATGAGAGGGATGTCATAGAAAAACGTCTTTTGTTACATACAATTTATGTCTCTTGTAATAACAGAATGCGAGTTTCTACTTTATCGAATTAAACGTCTGTTTTGTTTCAGCATAGAATCATTTCTTTAATTACACGTGCTTTTAACAAAATTACGCGCACTTTGTTTGTACAGAATTGTTATAAACATGTGTACTTCGTTAAACATGCTTCACAGATTAAAAATTCATTAATAATGATTTTTTTAAATGTGTACTTGTTTGTATTAATTTCTATCAAATTGAAAATCTTCAATGTTGTTTATTGAATCGCTTATGTTAAATATATAGTTGCGTGTTTAAAATATAAATACTTTTTATAAGGATTATTAAAGTGGCCATTAAAGTAATTAATGTAATTTTTATTTACAGCAGTTGTGGCGAAAACCGCATAAGCCAAATATATCATGTGTAATGATCTTTTACAGTTCAATATAATGCAAATTCTAATGACATTTTTTTAAATAAAGTACTCCACAATTTATAATACATAGTATTAATGTCAAAAAACAGATTATATAGTTCATTTTAACTTTAGTTTTATCACGGGCTATTAAATAATACTGTGTGTAGTAACGATGAATAATGCGATTGTTTATTATCACTAATTAAGTCCTATAAGGAAATCGAAACGCTATATGCTCTTAGATATGCAACCAAAAGCCTCTCTTTAGAAACATATATAGACGTGTGACTTTTTTCTTTACTTAAATTGATATTCTAGTAATGGCAACCATTAATGGTTTCATAGAACAGAGTAATATTATTTATTTATATGTTGTAATTTCAATTAATATATTAAATTATTACTGTAGTCGTTCGCGCTATACATACTAGAATTAAAACAAGTAACTTCTCATGTCGCGGGTGTATTTCATTAACGATTTTAATTAAAGTGAGATTCGAGAATTATTTGAATTTTTAATAGTGCTTCTCGAAACTTTTCATGGTTTTTTAAATATTAATTTTCCTTATTTTTTCCATCTTTTTAAATTGATTATTAATATTGGAAAATTTACCACAATTGTTTTAAAATGTAATTCTCACTATTTCATTGTAAGGTCGATTTAAAATGTATGTTTAAAAGTCATTATTTAAAAGTTTATTTATTTTTATTTAATCGTTTGTATTTTACTAATTCTTATATTAATTGGAATTTTGAAATACTGAGTTATTATTGCGTTTTTTTTTCTTATCCGGTACAAAAGGAGTAAGTATTAGATAAGAATTATGTAATCTCATGTACATCTATTTAACCCGACCCAATTATTCGTTTATATACCACTACAACTTAAACATCGAAGAATAGGCGTTGCTGTAATATTTATTGCTGATGTAATAAAGTATTTCGTCATATATTTATTAAAAAAAAGTTTTAAAAAGTAGTTTGTTTGCACTTTAAATTTATTAAAATTTATATTAAGATGAATTTGCGGAAGGATATGCGAACGGTTTAAAGTTTTAAATGAGATATTGATCGGTGAACTTGAACGTTTTACGAATTCCCTACCGTTACAAGTTTGCGTCAGTGTCACGCAGGGGATGGATCTATCGCCAAAGTTGGATGTAAGTACATTTACTTAAGCGGAACAGTAATTAATAATTATTGACAATAGTCAAAGTAAGACCTGCTTCTTTAGAAATAATACGACATTAAATATTTTTAAATACTCCTGAAAGAAATGAATACACAAGGATATCAGTTTCCTTTTACCAATTATGATCCACAATTTTTTAGGTAAAACGAAAAATATAATTTAAAAATTTTACAATAAAAGAATCGCCAAGCTTATTTGTTGCAGTATAGTACAGTAATTTAAAAAGTACGAATATTTTGGCATAAAATTTCGCAATAAATTTTGTTTTTGGATTGTATAAAGTGTTACGGACTCTTTATTTGTAACCTTTTTGTATTTGTTACTTTTTAGAATAATTTTTTGAAGTTTGAATTATCAAAAAATCGCTAGTCGTCTTTTTTCGCTGGTTTGCTAAGTTCTGTTATCAAATATATTCATTAAAATTACATACCGTCTTTCATTTCTTTACCCAGTTCATCGTTTTCATAAAGGATGAAACATTTTATATAAAACCCTTGTCTTCGATATGTGAAAACAATGCTATCTTTGAGTTGTAGATCCAAAGTTGTGAGGTTTTTGTCAAAAAATATTCACGGATGTTCTAACAATGCCATCTTGAGGTTACTCCATCTATCCGGTGTCTGATGTCAAGGTGTCTTTATCACCTCAATGATTTTCCTTTTTAACAGTAATTGTCTTTATATAAAGTCTATATTGTTAAGCATATATGAAGTTTCATTTATAAATTATCTTACTCGCACATTTATATGTGATGTATAAAATAGACGTGGAACCGATTTTGTTGGGTATTTCTAGGTACTCGTATAACAAAAATATATAGGTTGTCTCATTCAATATATTTATCAGAGACTTGTGGTATATTAGGAAAAGAGAGATATTAAATACAATTTTTACGTTAATGTTAAATAACTAATATATATTAATGTTATATTTTCGTGTTACGGTTCAGTACAATTTTTCCGCAACTAACATTGCCTTTAATTATATATATATGATGACAAGCAGTCACAGGCAGATGTTAAAAATCTTCCAATAAAAAAAGCAGAACAAAAATTGCGTTTACTTTTCTGACTTAAAGTGAAACCGTTATTTTTTTATATAATAAAGTACATTAATATAAATAAGGAAAATGATCAACACAACTCTCCATTGAGACAAGTACAGTATTAATTATCTTTAAATCAAATTGTCTAAACACAAGCATTTTTGTATAATAATTACTTATTATATTTAATGGGGCGCTTAAAATTATAAACGCATGAATATGGCAAGTATAATCTTTCTGAAATATATAAATTTCACCTAACATGCTACAAAAAACTTTATAAATTTAAAATCGCTGTTACAGGAAGTCGTATGTATGTTAATTCTTAAGATTACGTATGACACCTGATTTACTTCTTTGGGCTTGCTCATTTGCGAGAAGTGCGACTTAATTCATATACATTTTACGTGCGATAATAAAAACAAATGCAATACAATATGTCTAGAAACACATTAATGTATGTGTGTGATTTCAAATATAAAGTAATTACAAAATGAATTTGATTAAGTGTGCGGCTATAAGTTGACTAAGTTTTATTTCTGATATATCTATTTTCTATGAGAATAACTTAAATTTATCAAATCGAAAAAAAATATGTAGCACTTGACATTATAAATTTACAAATATTATATATATTTTAAATAATATTTATCTTCTTACAATAATGCTCTTATTGATTAGGCTACATTAATTAACAACGTATAATTATATGTCTTAATAAACAGTTGCCACTGGCCACATAAGTTTCCTCTTAAAAATTAATGATTTATGTTCCTTTGTCGTTAATAGGAGACATGTATCTAAGCACGTAGAAGTAATGCTTTTATAACAAAGATTAAATAAATAGGCAGTTGGTACGTGTAGGTCTGGAAAATTAATGGACTCAGGATGAATTGCCCGTTGTCTACACAATCTGTGCGTGAGTAGTCCTCGATTTGACAACCCACGCTACGCTTTCACGAGACACCTTAATGATACACTGCGCAAACAATAATATTCCTGGCTAGACGCAGAATTACGTAAACTAAATGGTCAAAGGTTGTTAAATGTTAACGTTCGTATTTTAATACCAGGCTTAAAGACATTTTTTCATCGTTTTTTGGGGCTTCATAAATTTGATGTATTAATTAATACTAATGTTTTCTTTCTTAGAAAAAAAATGTGAGGCGTGGTTAATACAAAAGATTAAAAATAATTGAACATTCAGACTTGCAAGTATAGTGAATTTTAATGAACATCGATGTGTCAAAATGACACGTCCCGTAAACAAGTGTTAAATTAATAAGAAATAACTGACAATAAGGAGGTTCCCAGTTCAACGAATATCTTTTTTTTTTTTTCACTATAATGTGACCACGAATAATTTTTACTAAATTGTTAATTTTTACATTTTTTTGTTTGTTAGAAAGAATACATCTTCAAGAAGGTTCGGTGACATGAGTGTTAAAATTTTATTATGAGTAGGATAATTAATGGATGGATTTTGCATCTTTTACAAGGATTTACTTTTTTATTTTCAGTTATTTTTAATCGTGGCATATTTGACCGTTTAGATTTGCACCAAAGCGTCTATCGACTGGTGAACGTAAGATCGGAAGTAATGATTTAAAAATAATGTTTAAACATTATATACATACATGTTACGGTTTTTCTTTAAGAAGTCGTAAGAAGTATTTTAAGATAATGACAGATAATGGCGAAATCTTAAGTTCATTGACAGGTTCATTGAGAACAACTTTTTATGTGCCGCCACATTGTTTTTTTTACATAAAATATTACATAAAAGTTACGTATCATGTATTAAAACCCAATTGGTGTTCTTACTCCATTTGAACCTAACATAAAACCCCGATATCGAATATTCCAAAATGTATTTCAGAAGATGATTCAACTTGAAAAGTTTTTTAAAGAACAAAAGGTTGAATTAAAGTGCTTTGCTTTTATCCTTTGCGTATTAAAAAGTTACTGACCTAAGATTTCCATTTAAAAAACCCTCTCAAATTATTTATCATTTTACTGAATAATTATTGTTATTTGAATAAAATCTCTTATACTATTGACGCTTAAATATTATATTAGTTTCTAACGTTAACAATAATTGTTCAGTATTTTTTCAATGTACGTGTAAAGAATTTTTGATTTTTACTTTTGAAAAAATATGCTCAAGCTGAGCATATTTGTTCAATCATCATTTAATCTATAACTATAAACTGTAAGTGATGATATGAACAAACTAAATTTGCTAATTTTAAACTGGACAAACTTCTCACTTTTTCATTAGACTTCTCTGTTTATAGTTTTCCGGTTCATTTCTCATTTTATTCATAACTTAAATTTTTTTTTTTCTAAAGTTATAAAACCTAACAAGTATAGAACATTATTTCCACCTGATTTTGTTTCATTGATATTCGTTGTTAATTTTCTATGAAAACAAGTAAAAGGATTAGAAGAGATTTATTTAATAGCATATGAAAATGAGAATTGTGCACTTACACTAGATGTGAATTATAAACCGAGTGCGAGCTAGATACCAATAATATTTTTATTTTTAAATTAATTCATACGTGCTCTTTTATTGTTAGCTCGGTCATTTTCCGCTGGGAATAGGGATCCGCAGCACTTCCCTTGAATAATTCATGACAATTAAACGAGCAACTTTCTTACGACCAAAGAATAAAATAAACCTCTATTGTAATTTTTGCATATTAATTACTAATGAATCTTTATGGAAGATTTTAGATACATAAACACAGACTGGTTTTAAAACTCAGTGAAGGATATATGTAAATATATTGGAGAATATATTTTTCAGCATCCTTATTTTTAATACCTCATAAGAATTTTCACTAGAAATTTGAGTACATCATAAATTATGTTAGAATATTACGACGGTACAATTGCGCTTTCAAAGCATCTTATAAACACATTTTAAACTTCCTTCTAGGCATTTAAATTCGTTTTATTACGGCGATTAAAAAGGAAAACATGTCAATTAAAGTTATTAAAAATCTTTATTTGTCAATTATCATAAATTGAGTCAAAAATTGTTGTTAATATAAAAAAAAATATATGTACTATTTTAGAATCAACTATCAATTATGCCAGTAAAGATAAATTTTAAACAAGTTGCACTACCTTCATAGAACTCGTTTTTAAAAGAAAAATGAATATATCCTTGTCCTTTTCTCGAGAGATATGTAACTTGATGCTTGAAAACACTTCTTGAGCTTTGTCCCGCCAGCCACGGAACTGCATCTTGTTAAGAGAGTAGGTCAGTGTAGTTTAACTGATTATGGGAGGTCAGGATGTTGGTGCATAATGTACAGCTATGGCTGTGTTTAAAGTTGCAATGACGTCACCACCCTTTGGATCAATATTTTGAAAAGTAATATATGATCTGTTCATATATCGTGAAACTATAAATCGTTTTATAATAACTTTAATTAAAAGAAATCCAAATCTTTTTACACTTTGTTTATCTCTAGTTTCTATATGTAATTCGTTAAATTTTTTGTGATAAAGAATTATATGTTAGCAAATTGAAAAGTATTTTCATAAGTTTGTTTTATGTAAGGCGAAGTTATTAAAATTTGTGTAAGAAAAGTAATAAGTTTTTACTTAGCCAACATTCAACGTGGTCATGCCTAGTTCGTGGCTAATTTGCGAATTTAACGGCGTTTTGGCTCGAGTTAGCGAGCAGTTTCATTACGTCCCGGCGTTGCGGTAAACTACTTTAAATAGTTTGCGCGAAAAGATTTAACTTGTTGAAATTTGAATATTTGTACTCAAATTTTATAGTAATACTTTCTCGACGCGTTTTTTTTTGTAATTATGAAAATATTCATTACGTTTATATTCTGCAAGACTGGATATCTTATTACCTACTGGGACTAATTTATTATGTTTATAGAAGTATAAATCTCTTTTATTTTTGTATTAATTTAATTGTTTATTAACGGAATGATAATAAGTTTTTGGTAATTTAATAATGCCACAAAACGTGAACTTATTAATAGTTATTCCTTTTAAATAAATGCGAACACAAAAGTCGTTTAATAAAAGTAAATACTTATATTTAATTATTTCTTCTGGCACAACATATTAAACATAAATTATATACATCAATCATTACTGAATCCTGTTAAGACTTAGCCTATTTTTAAGTTTAGATAGAAACAAAACAAAACAAAAATGCTATATATTGTAACCGCGTACCCACAGTGTTTACTGTAAGACACTAGTCTAATACTTGTTGATTATGAGGGCATACTGGCTGTCGACCTTTTCTTAATAAAGTCTAATTGATATCTAGAGTATAAACTTTAATTTATTTATAGAGTTTTCATATATTTTGTGTTTATTAATTAAATTTTATAGGCGACATACTCGTGTAAAAAAATAATGATCAATATGTCATTGCACGTTTATTTTGTTAGTACACGGGTTGGAAAAAACCATCATAAATATTCAAAAATTGCAAAAAACTTTAATCATCTATCAAGTAGATAATTAAATTTCTTACTGTTATGGTTTCAATGTATTTTTTTATAATAAATGAAGTAATAAGAAAACAGTTCCATTAATGGTTCCATATCTAAATCCAGAATAACAGGAGGAATGTATCAGTTTTTAATATTGACTATTTTTATAATTAATATTTTTATACGTCTTACGATACTCTTGAATCAATGATTTTTATCGCTTTCATTTGCTAAAGCTTCACGTTTTTAATTTAAGGCCCTAACATAATTTTAGAGGGTTGTCTTTACAGTCTTAGAGGGGAAAAATATGAACCATTTTAACGAAAACGTCATAAACCGTAGTAGAATGTCGCAGACATAAAACCAAATAAGTATTTTGTTAAATTTTTTATTTTATTATTTGTTTAATTTCTTATGTCCGGCAATACTAACAAGTCATATGTGATTGTAATCAACATTCTACGATTTAAAGTATTAAAATATGTATTTGTTATCATACAGATAAACGTGATATTTATCGCTTTTGTGGACGGATGAAAAAATTATTTTAATAATATTAGTATAATAAAAGCATATTTTTTATTATATGGTATTTTGATGTCCTTGTTGATTTCCATTCTGTTAATTTATCCACGTACGTCTGAAACAGTTACTTTCGAATAACGATTTATATTTGTGGCCTAGTGAGGAACGAAGAAAAGGAAATATGTCCGACGTGATCCAGAAGATTAGTAAGCTGAAATGACAATAAGCCGGTGACATAGCGCGAAGATCAGACAACCGACAGGACAGGACGGCACTTAACAATTCTTTTACGCATATTTGTTTTCTATCTCAATCATATTAAAATATATTTCAACAATCGTTAATAGTTCAATAAATATAATACGTTCAAAATAAAAATTAAATACGCGATTAATAAAATGGCGATCATAAACACGAAATAGTACTCAGAACTATATTCCCATTTAGTATGTATTATGCATTTTCCATCAACATTTAGCATTCAACTAAGGTAGCTTAAATTTCTTGCTAATGAGAAATTCATGAAATGCAAATTATTTGGAAAGTTTAGCCGATACTAAATTTACAGCGAAAACATACAGAAAGCTTTCAGAGTACAATAACATTCAGTTTTAGGAAAATCTAATCATGAACAGAAAAGATATTAGTGGCTATTGTAGACGTTTTGTTTTCTAGTGTTACTATTGAAGTACTTTATTAACATTTTTACCGTTGTCTAGTTACGAGAGGAGTGAGTGGATATAGGGATCTGGACTTCATTCTCAGTTTATAGAGGAAATTAAATGAAAATTGTGATTATAATAAAATCGAATATTGTCTACATAGCTCAGATAAAAATACTTATTGATATTGTCAGTATGACTCTATAGTCTACTATTAGTTAGGTGGGTTAAAAAAACCTTATCAACATTTAAAATATATTATTTATGAGCCGTGAATTCCTTGCAGGTAGTGTCTATGTAATTGTATTAAAAAGCAAGTGGTTAGCCTTTGTATTACAATAAAAAAATAAATTAACTTCAAAGTAATTAACGAGGTAGTTTTCAATATCCAGCATTTAACTTACTCTTTTATCCTGCTATCAGATTAATTTTAACACTTTTACTTGTAATTATATCACAAAACTCTTTCACTCTTTCGTTCCGGTGTATCTTGCCGGGAAAAGACAAATGGATATTAAGATACGTTAAAAAGGAGTAGATGCACTTTGTGGTTAATACCAGCAATGTCGTGGATTTGCGAAAGAGTTGTTGATCGGATGGAACATCGTGAGTAAAAGTATTCAGCTAGAGCACGGTTTATCATTTTCGGTCTCATTTTAACATCACGTGATTTCTAAATCATGTGTTAGCTTATAGTAGAAGAAAAAAAACAAAAATATTCACCTTTATTTTTTTATAATACAGCGATTCAGGGTTGAATAAAAGTAATATGATTTTATACTTCGAAACGTTGGTCATTTCCTTCAGAGTGGTCGCTTCCTGCAACTATCGGCAATATTTAAATGAAGTCGATGTTACTGAATTCATTTCACAGCACGACTGTGTACATATACATAGAGTAAATGGGTATATTCTAGAGATCATATAAAAGATGACTTCCCAGAAATGTTAAAAAAGATCTTAACAAAAATGAAGCCATTATGGTTTCTAGAGAATTTTTTAAATTAATTTCATTTTCAAAAAGAGGAATTTTATTACGGTTCCTATAAAAAAAACTGAATTAATCAGCGGAATACGTGCCCGGGAACTTCATTATTATTCTTTAGGAAACATTTGTCAACTGAAAATATATTAACGCTATATCCTAACTCAAAAGGTGAGGCAGGTTAGATAGCTTTTACTGCTTTTATTAAATAACTGTAATTAATAAGTGCATAGTATATGTGATGTAATGGAAGATGTTAGTACACTGGATACTACGCGCCATTGAAAACAAAGGTAGAAGGAAAGTGAAAAGAGAGACTGAGAAATAAATATAATGATGAGATAAAAGAGGGAATAAGCGTTGTTTCGAAAAGTTTAATACACGACTATATGAAGAAAAACGTGATATATTAATTTACGCATATATTATTATTATTTACTCTTTTTTACATAATTATATACATTGGTAACAAAATCAGAGATTTATAAGCAGCTTTGAATGTTTTCTTCTGTTAAGGTTAATTTAAATTTTCTTTTTAACTTATGATAATTGTCGCATAGTTTCGCCCGTAACGATTCACAATTTAAATTATGAATATTATAGAAAAACATACAACTAGGAAGCCAATTGCGGCTTGAAATTACTTTCACGCTTCATTAACATCGCACGCGAACAACTGAACTCATAAACATACCAGTATAAGCTTTTGAATTTGCGATTCAGAGTTTCATGTGTTCAGTGACATTGTGGTTTAGGTAACAAAACATAAAGCAGCGTATTGACACTACTGCTGAGGAAACAAACTTACGTTATAATCGGATGAGAACACAGACGCAGATAAAACGTTTATTAATTATAAAGAACGAGATTAAATAAAACAGTTCGTATGCGGAGAATGTCAACAACAAATGGATGGTAATATTTTTTAACCCTTTATACTCGAGACCTTTGTGCCGTTATATTTGGTGACGATATGATTCAAGTACAAATGGTACACTTTATAATCATCTTAATTATATTTATTACATTAACGGATCGTTTATTATTAACTTTCTGCTTTAGAAGGCTCTAAAGCGGAGCCATTTAAAATTTGTATTCGATGACGAGAAGCACAGTTGTTTTGTATCCCACGCGTGCCGATAATATTGGGGTGTTAGCAGGGATGTACATATCACCACATTGTGTTGAATCTTTTTGTTGCATCTCGATATGTCTCAATACTTCCTAATTTTATCACCTACAGAGCCTTTCTCACTAGAGTATAAAGAAGTCTTATGATGAATAATTTTGCCATCTGACTTCATTAGCATTATTTTATAAACATCATCATCTAAATACAAGTTAGTAAACAGAAAAAGCAGTAGAGTTTTTATTTCATATTAGTACAATTTATAATGTTTCAAAACAAAACCCATATTATGAAGTGATCAATATTGTTCCTTGTGTTTAAATATAGCGGTAACATTACTACTAAAATATTTAAAGTGAATAATTGAAAAAAGAATTTTTACTTTATCAAAATTTATGTACGACTTGTTTTAATTTATTGTTTTATAATGTAATTAACCCTTGTACCACGCATTCACAATTTAAATCATAAGTTAAATTTTATTCGAGCTATCAAAGTCGCCCACACTGGTACATTACGTGTAAATATTCAGCTTGGCAAAACTTAGTAAACAGGTAAATTGTTTCCTAACAGAAGTAAAATGGGCACGTAAACGTATTATGTGGATGATTTCAAAAAGATTTTATTTCGATGCTTAAACGATACGCCTTCACGCGATTGTGAATTATTCATGAATGAGATCCGCACTTAAAATGGCAATCTATCGCAAAGCGAAACTCATAAAATGTCAATTGGTTTTGTGAGAACGGACATCGATTTGAGCAGTGCACAACTAGTAAAATGGAAATTACATTGAATTTACTATTGATATTAAGTCTGTTTGCGATGTTAGCCGATCGAAAAGAAACTGTATTGTTTTTTTACGTAGACACTACTTAAACTGGGAGAAGCACTGCCAGAATTTTAATTTTTTTATGTAATTATTTTTTTAGGAACCAAATTAATTAAAACATTTCCGCATGTTTAAGCATTTGCCCGTAAAACTAATAATTTTAGTATTTTTTTTTTATTTTTGTCCGTTGCAGTTTCCAAGTCCAGTCGAAATCGTTCGAGCCGTTTCGGAGATTAGTTAAAACAAAGAGAAAGACAGACACAGACAAAAATTTCGAAATTGGTAATAATATGTGTCGTGACACTGTTGTGCCGTAAAATGACGTTTAATATCAGTATATATTTAGTAATTGCTTTGACACAGATTTATGAATTATAATAAAACATATTATATATATATAATAAATAACTTTGGAAATTTGTAGCTATCAAATAAAATTATCACGTTTTGTCTATTTTTGTTAAAAATGAAACTTTGCAGTGAGCCCAATAAGTTCATGAAAGCCCTTTATTTTTTAAATGTAGTTTTTGTTCACAGATAATTTAAATTAACTAAATCTATTTATGTTCTTTACTTTACTAAGAAAATAAAAATTTAACTGTGGGTGTGGTATTAGAATAAAACAAAAAGAAATACTTTTACATAGCTCATTAGATTATTAAACGACAGCGTAAATTGAAGAGTTGTTTGTTTGCAAAGTTACTATTTGTTGTGTTCTGTCACCTTGACCTTCGTTATTATTAAATGCAATACTGAAACAACACGCTATCGCTACGTTTTGTAAATAGTTCCTGCAAAACTAATTATTGCTAAAAAAATATTAAAACACAATACCTTTATTACAATGTATTCGCAGGTTCTGACAATTCGATAAAAAATCCAATTTAAGCACAACATTGCATGACATTTATGTATTTGCATTTAATTCGTTTTCTTTTCCAACATTTATTCTTACATAATCTTTTTCTTTACGGTCATATCACCTATTAAATTGTCACGAAATATTCTTCGTGCTATCTGCAATAATAGACTTAAGCTGACTAAAGTCTACACTTTTGCAACTTCATTACCAACGTGTTTGAATTCAAAATGAACGTATACGTGTATGTAAAATATATAAATCATTATTATTGGTAAGTCATGTCTATATATTTTACGAATAAAGCAGTTAATTTTTTAATAGAATATTGGTAATTTCTCCAATACTTTTAAAATTCCCGTCCACCTAATTCTGTGCTAAGGGTCAGGGTCATAATAATGGTTATATTCCAACTATGCTACCAAATCCCACCGCAAACCACCAAGTTGTTGACGCTTATTACAAACGTTATAAGATTATACTCTGGGGCACGAATGTCCTTCATCTTGTCTAGGCTATCTGTAATATAATTTGTTCAAACTCTGAAACAGGTCAGTCAGTTTTCGTTCTTAATTAAAGTACCTAAGTTCTTAAAACATACTCAGATTTTTCTTCATAACGTTATAATATATGATTATAAGTTACAGTCATAAGAAATCATTGTGGAACAAATGTTGTTAATTAATTTTTTAAAATGCTATTAATTCGAGTTAGGCTAGTGTTACTTTAAAATAAAAATATTTTAAAGTAACACATCGCTACCTCGAAAGTCTTTGTTAATTATGCAACAATAGTGTTGTTTCTCAAGGATATATGCTTACAGCTATTTTTAGAATAGAAACAATCGATATGAGACCTGCTGATGCATTTACATGATTACTATATTATTTATTCGGTATAAAATATATTTTGTTTTAATAAGGTAAGCACTCCCTTTAGTAATTATTATTCTTATTTAGATAAGCAGAACATTATAAAAAGACGATATAATTAGATATATATTTTAAATAAAGTGATCTCCAATATTTCGAGGAAGGTAAATATTTTCAAGAACTTTATTATAGTTTTTAAATAGGAATTTCACTAGCTACAGTGTCTTTCAATCCGGTACACAGTACTACTCGGCGATAGAAATAGGCGTTGCCGTGGTTTCGGTACCGAGATAGTTTCCATTAACAGATATTCACTATAGTTTAAAACTGATTTTCAAATGAGGAAAATTCGAGTTTTATCCAATATTAATTCATAGTAATAACGTAATCCATAGTCTGTCTAAATTTAGGTTTCATGTTGTCTTCTTTTCACAAGCTTGGCGAGATGTCACCCCGGCACGCAACAGTTTCAAACATTTATATTAAGCATAAGTTTAACCATTGTGACCTCGAACCATTTTATTACTTATGGAGCGAAATATTACCAAAACTACCTACAGTTATTCGTAGTGACAAAAATAGTCACACACTTATTCAATTTCGTATATAAAAAACAATTTCAAATCAGTTATAAAATCGATATTGTAACTCCAATTTTGAGTTACAATTAAAAACAATTATGTTAAAATGGAAAAATTATTTTTGTCTTTCAAATTATTCTGTCACCGTCAACATTTGATTCATGCGTCAAAAACAATCTCATCGAGGTTTGACCGCTTTGCGTAACTTTAGCTTTGTAATAAATTGGTTTAACAAATAACCCAATTAATAACTAAAATATTCCTTGGATGTAAATAATAAATTAGTAAGCTTTATAACATTATTATTTTTTTTTTATTGAAATTCATATCAAAAGCTTCGTCATTGTCAATTCTTGTGTTAAAACATGATTGACAAAATTTAAAAAGCGCAACAATCATTAAGAGGTCCATTAAAACTTATAATTGTTGCTTCTAAAGTTTAAAGTCGATAAGAAAAGTATTCATAATTTTATTTCAAAAATTGTTCGTATATTTTTAAATACAGTAGACATATATTGGATAAAAGAAATTAATATCTAAACTTATAACCATTTCTTTTTTTTTCAATCAATATTACCTAACAGTGGGTGAAACAATTAATAATAATATTTTTTAATTGTATTATATGTATAAATATTAATAATTAACATTAATATATTCAGTAATCGTATCTCGTTTATCGCTAAAAGTTGCCTCAGAAAATTTTTGATACCTGTTTCTTTTACCATAGGTGCTGAAAAATGTCATGTCCGATAGATTATTTTGCTTATATAGATAATTTACAATACTAAGAAGATTTTTGTACAGAAAAAGGATTGATTTCTAAAGGACAAGGAATTAAGGACTTTGATTAAACATTTTTACGATAATTTGGTATTCATCATATTTACTGTAATTATATTTTGAGGTTAAATATAATTTCTTAAAACTCTTTTGGTACAAAATTTTCGAAAGAGGAAGATTGACATGAATTTTTATTTCACAGAAATATAAGAGAGAATCGCGGCCAAGTGTTTTATTAGCGCTCGGAGGTCACTGTGATGAGCCACACGCGTCTAAAGAAGCATGTCGTCTAAACTAATGTTTATAGACACTTTCAAAGAAGTTTCACTTCTTCAAAGCAAATGGTAAGGAATTGCACATTTCCGATTCTGTTTTTTGTGGGTATAGTTCAACGTTTGACGGTTACGCATTCTAGTAAATATTATAAAATGAAATGGTGATACTTTTCTTTTGTTTTTAATGATAAGATTGATAATGATAAATTACATTAATATCGTGCAGTGCGTTTTGGTATAATTGGTAATAAATCTCTGCTGTAAATAAATAAAATGTTTGGAGGGTACCACTCACTTGGACACCATCAGTCGCTCCATTGCGCATATATATATATATATATATA
>DWQX01002853.1:0-20011 GCA_018245475.1 Pharmacophagus antenor
TATATATATATATATATATATATAGACATTGCTTCAGAAAAACATTGTAATCAATACCTTCACATAATTACATAAGAAAGGAAATTTTTAAAGGTTAGGAAAATACTTTGAATGGTAATTTAAATTTTTTCTTATCACGTGTACATCCTTGAAATATGTCCGACGGGAAAATCATCTCTCATCGGATCATTTGTATCCAAGGTAATAAGATAGTTTGCTTAACCAATTTTAATGAATTTAAATACAAAAATAGACAACGCCATATGGACATATCATGTCTACTTTGTTTCTCGAAATTAAATTGAATAAAATAAATGTATTATAGGCAACAAAATACATTTAAGCATTCGATCATTTCTCAACTTTAATGAATAATCATACTATCAGTATTAAAAATAAAATTAAAGTTCGAGTTCCTGTCGAGCAGTGAGTTGATTAAAAAATAAAACACATTGTAATTGTTACTTTTATCATAATTTATTTAAAAAAAAACCCTTTTTATACCAATAGTTTAATAAAATTGTATATTATGTGAAAATTTTAAGCAATTATTGAATTAAAATGAGTATTGTAAATAAAAAAAAAATATGGCCCTTGCGTACATAACGGTGAGTTAACAAAATTATGCATTAAATAGTACGCTATTGAGAATTAAAAAATCTAAACTTACACAATTCTTTATCTAATAGAATAATTTAATGTATGAACAGGGGGAGTTCTACAGTTTTTTTTACAACTATATAGTTAATAAAATATTCTTATCAACGACTTATCGTTTTTATTACAACTCTGATAGTGAAAAGCCGATTATATTTCATATATAGAAATACTTAGTAAGGTGACAACCAGTAAGCGTTATAATTTCTAAATTAAATTTAAAAAAATACAATAAGAAAAATATGATATACATGATGACGTCTTTGTCAAATATATATTTTAACTACTCTACAAATTAAACATTGAATGAATAATGAAACAGACTATCAAGTAACTGAATATTTTTTGCATAATGTAGTCATACATAAAGCAGCAGGTTAAAAAAAAACGTTACGAAGTTTAAAAACAAACCATGATTCAATTATATAAAGAAATAAAACATATAATAATGGACATAATGTCTATAGAAAACATTACATAAATTATACCCATACGTAATGATAAAACACGTATAAAAGATTATAACAGTTCCAATAGGATTAGCGGTTACTATAGATTTATCCCGATACAAAATTTTGAAAACTATTAAAAGAAGCTGAAATAGTATAATTATTGCAAAATAGGCAAGGTGCGTATAGTGTACTTGCATCATAAAAACCACACAAACTAGGTCTATGTCATTATAACACTAAAGTTAGCACATACACTCGAAAATTACAAATGGCACAAGATAATACAGATTATACGATTTCTACAATTTCTACGATCACTTTTTTCGCTGAATGGGCGGACATGTTACGTAGGTAAGGCACCAATTTTTTTTATCCTAACGAAACGTATAAATTGTCACCGAGAAATAAAATTAGCACAGATTATACACAACCATATTGCTAAACATCGGAACTGAGAAAATATTTAACATTTTCCCCGTAAATATTTACATTTTTCTATAAAACTAATGCATAAACAAAAATCTTAGTAATATCCACGAATAGTAACATCTTTTATTTGTAAACCGACAATTCTCTCATCGCTTTGGTTTGTAAAAATGTAAGAAATAAGTGTTTTCTACATGCGTTTGTAAATATTACACAATAAGTTGTCACTTATGTATAAAATTAATTATAAGAAACAAATTACTACAATATTGTAGATAAAAACATGTCGAACACGTAGTTTGACAGATAGACAAAATATAAGTAACAATAATTGAAATTGTGTTTTAAAAGAAAAAAAAATCAATCAAGTTTGTAGACCTCATTAAATTTTGCAATAAAAATTCCAGTATTGTTGTAAAGTAACATAATATAATGATTATTCTAATATTTAAAAATTACAGCTAACGTTTAACATTTAAAATTACAATTTGGTATGATTACTTAAATGTAATGATAATAAATTAGTAGTCAGTCTACACTAGAGGTCACGTCGGTGGTTAGTAGAACTTAGGCCGGATTGCTAGCGTCGGGGGTTAATGACGATTAGATCTAACCGGAACCGATGTGGAACGCTTCAAACTACGTCTGTAAGAAAAATAATTAAATGGTAGCCACCTATATAACAACTGTTGACGTCATCACATGTAAACTAACTAATGTTGGTGAAAATTTTTATTACTCGAACTAAATCTTTTTACCGCTCTAGATAAAAAAGTCATTATGAAAAAACATTGTGTACTGTAATTACTAGATATAATGCAAAATATTAGTTGAACATCTAATAAGTATTCAGATCGAAATTAATAAAAAAAAAATATAGGTCGCCAGTAAACCTTTTCAAATCGTCAACAATTTTGATTCAAATTTAAAAATTTGGAGCAATATAATTTGTGTATAATATTTATGTATTAAAATGTTTGATAGTCATATTACAGTGTTATAATATAAAACATGCTTAATATTTACTTGACAACATTAGAAATATTATAATTCGTGTCATGTCCAAATACCATTTACTTAAATAACAAACGAATTCAATTATAAGTAAAATTATGTCATAAAAGAATCAGTAAAAATCACAATTAAAGTAAGTCTAAAAAAATCACAATTGTGAGCTACGAAAATTTATAAGTACAATACGCAGTATGCATAATCACAGAGACAATCCTACATACATCGCTAGTCTAGTGACATCATTGATACGAAGCCTACATTTCACAGCTTGTTCGTAAAATGATCAAGGATAACGCGTAACGGCGGTAGAACGTACTCATTGCGTAACACTTATACAAAAATTCGTAACATTAACGCTATAATCACATATAAAACCATATAAAACAAACACGCAAACGTAAACACCACCTGTATTTGAGGTGCGGTGAGGCAGAATATTGCGAAACGAGTCGCATGCCTTGCAACACATATTGATCTGAATTCAAACATTCCTTGAACTTTATCAATATTTAATTAGGGTACAAGGTCGATAAACTTAATAAAATTACAGGCGATCAGTAATTTACCTGTCATAAATTTAACCTTCTTGTCTAGTTGAGCAAAATTATAACTTAAGAATTTAAAGAAAAAAAATAGTTAGCAAATAACGTAATAAACATTTTAATAAAAAAGAGTGGGTAAAGAACACTTTCTCCGTTTCTCACTTTCTCGTGGAAAACCTTTGATAGGCCAGCCCGATGTGAAACACCAACGAATCATGTAAGCAATCAATCAATTATCACATAACAAAAAGACAAATCGACATGCAAATCGAACACACAACGTATGGAACGCACCGCATGACATGTAGACGCCATATTAGAAAAACCCCAAGCTAATACAATTTCCTAAAGTTTATTACATCTACACTATTAGATCAATTGATAAATAAAAGTGTTGAAAAGAGTTTAAATGTGAATTTAATGGTGTAATAATAATTGTTTTCCCCGCAAAAATAAAGTATTTTAAAACAATTTCAAACATTATATTAAAATAATTTTACGCATTAAATAAAAAAAAACATAAAGAAATCATACCACAAATTTAATGTAATATTTCTGTTAAAAGCAACACAAACGAATTAAAACTGGCGCTTGAAGGCGTTGAATAAAATTAATACGCGACCTTTAATGTAAATATTGACAAAGGAGATTTTAATGGAGTACCTCAAATATCATAACACGATAGTAGGTGTCAAAAGCGAATTGGATGAGTATTGCAAACACCAATAATGTATATGCGAGCGCAAGACATATCACTGTGAGTATAAATGCGTTAGCAAATATCATAGCAAACGAATAAATTATGTAAACGAAAAAATTATATCGTATCCACCATTTAAAATGTACAAAAAATATTAAAGAAACAAACATATAATGTAGATATGACATTGGAGCACCTATAATTTGAGTAAACAGTTTTGAGACCACAAAATCACAAAAGTTACGCACGTGAGCCTGCAAAAATCGAAGTAAAGGAATCTTATAAATACTCTTTTACAGTAGTTACATGATTAAAATATGTATCTACTATTTATGATATTATTACATGCGTTGAAACTAATATTCTAAATGTAACGTTACAAAATTTATAGGTCATAAAGTGAGATTCGAACCTCACGAATTATTTAGAATAATGATTATTTTAATAGTTTCAGTTAACTACAGTCTAAACATGTTTAATCAAAACTACATTATGATGTTACGTATGTTATATAATAAAGGTATTTCACTCGAACGTTGTGTAACTAGAGTCTCACAAGGCAATATCATAGGACCTCCATTACATCGTATGTACGCGCTCAAATATTCTATAATAAAGCGACGACAGCAAGTCCGTTGCGAGCGCGTATACAATTTGGCCCAGTTCCGTTCGCTACAAATCGGTCACTGGACCGAAGACAACAGTTGAATTGTTGCTAGAGTTGGCGCTCGTGCGACGGATGCGTGCGCTAGCGTTCGTATCGTGCTCGGGTTCGCTCGGGAGCGAGTCCGGCCCGTTCGACGAGAGCTGGAGACCGGTGAACTTGGAACGCAGCTGCGTAACTAGACGTTCCAGTCTGGAATTGAAATGCTCCTTAGCATGATATTAAATCCGCACGGTAATCGTAAAGTGCAACTAAATAGCTAATGAAGCATCGTGTTTGATAGTTCTTGCATATAAAACGAAAGAGGGAGGTTGGTTATTAATTAGACAACTGGTCTATATAGTCTTAAATAATAGTGGCTTGATGACAGACGCTTTGTTTTTTTTTTAATATGTACCAAAAAAGTAGTTAAAGCATAGTTAATATTCACAATGACGGCTAACAAAACTTTTTACAGGCAAAAAAAATTATGATAGAAAGTGCGACATCATCAGATTTTGTAACCAACACAGTGCTAAAGGTATGACGACAATATAAATAATAATCAATTTCCCATATCCAGCAAAATTCCAAGATCCACCAAAAAGTCTTACAAAATAAAACGATTTAAGTATATACCCTTAACCCATTACCAGCAAATATCATGTTTCCGGAAAATATTCATATTTATTTTTCTTCAAGTAACTGTGATTTCAGAATTGAATATATCTCTTAAAATATCATGATCGTACGAGATTTGAAAAATATTATTAAATTTAATAAAAAATGGCACCTGTTGGTTAGTATAAACATTATTAAATAATTCATTTAATGTTGTGGCGGGTAAGATGTTTTAATAAATAAATTAGTCAGATGAAAACATAAGAGAAGCAAATGAAGTCCCATGTAAGAGAGAGAAATATAAGAAAGAAATATTACAGAGAAATTGTGTTCTTACAAAAGCAGAAACATAACGCAATACTATTCCTTATCTCGGACATTGTAGATAGAAATAGTGCTTTGCATTGGCTGATTATTTAGCATCAATTTTTAAAGTATGTAAAGTACTGCCTCACTTGAGAGCGTGTTCCTCGGAATTCTGCTTCGCTTTGCGCATATTATCAATTTCCTTGCGCAAACGCAAGCGTTCAGTCTCCGCATCTTCAGTGTTGCCATTCGTAATTCTATTTTCAGTAGAATCCGATCTGTAATAAATCAAACGATTGACATGTTCAAAGTAAATCACGTTGAACATGTCTATAATACAATGTATACAAATTTTTGTTTAGCATATATTTTAATTTTACTTTAAAAATGATGCTTTTAGTTTTTACTTTGTGTTATATTGTGTGTTAGCTTGATTTTATTTGTATTATGATACTATCTGTGAATTCAATGCCTATTTCTATAGCCATAGTAGCGTAATGCTATAGTCTGGTTTGGAAAGCACAGTAGCTATTGAAATTACTGAGATCTCATGATCTGAAGCCTTATAATTAAGGTGCTGAGCGTTATATGATACTGTAGAAACAGCAGGCGTATTTATGAATGTCCAAGTGAATGACATACTTTTACGTCAACAAGTCGTAATTTCTGTGGACTTACTCGTTGGCCACCCTCAAAGCGCGCATATCCTCCTCCAGCTTAGCGATGCGATCCATCATCCGGCGACTGTCAGCTTCCGAGGCGCGTAGAGAGCTCTGTAACAAAGGGCACGGTATCATCGTGACGCAAACAATTAGCTGATTGAGCTCTCCTAGCCGGAACAAACTTCTGTTTTTTTAACATCTTGCAATTTTTTCTCGTTTGTTAACGTACTAAGTAATACGCGTCGGCAATTTGTAGTATGAAGATAAATCTTGTTTTTTATATACACGTCTTACGTTTAAATAAAACATTTGTTGTTCTTATGTTACGCATTGAAAGAGCATAATCAACAATCAATAATAAAAATAATAATTTCACGAGAAAAAGCTTTTATAATTCTGAAACAATCTCGTGGTTTCAATGCTGAAAATAAAAAAATGCTTTACAGAAAAATACTTAATTCAATTGAAGAATGAAAAACATTTGTTGAATAAAATTATTTTTTTATCGGTTATAAGTTACCACTTGGCATCGTTGCCGTTGATGGTGAAGCACATTCGCCCAGAAAACATCTGGCTCTCACATCTATATGACTGCCGGAGCACAGCTTTGCGGTTACGGCGGCAGATTAACATTCATGGTAGTAGCTAAACAGGCGGGTTTGTAAAACTCTACCACCATCCAGACTCCACTACTTCTATGGCTCGGGAATCGAATCTGGGACCTCCGCGTTACAAGGCAAGCGGGTAAATTACAGCGCCACGGAGGCAGTCATTATCATTATCATCTTTATATGAATACGTAGAAAGAAAACTATATCACTTTTGCTAAATATCATTCTAAATTCTGAGCATAATCTTCCATAATAGCTACAACGAATGATTAAAATAAATAAAACGTTAATTGTTTATACAACTGAATTTTGTTAAAACGGAACTTCGTTCTACTAAAGTATGTCTACAGAAAAAATAAGTTTTTAATGAATTTCGATCACTATAATATATTAATAATTATCGACAGTTCATATGTGTACTTGAAGGTATCTAAGACAGTGGGTGCGTGCCAATGCGTCTCACGTATTGGGTTGCAGTGGTTGACATATGTATGTATTTCATTTGCCTAACCGCATGAGGGCCAGGAGGGGCATTCAACGTTGGGCTAATGTATTCAGGAACACGGTGAGCTGACCGTGCACATGTAGCGGATCAACAAGATGGCGCACGAGAATCGAATCGCGTCGCGTGCAATCTTTAAGTAAGAAGTATAACATGAAGACGACTTATGAAATCCAATAAAAAACCTGATAACAGGATTTTTTCATGAATAATATAATAGAACAGTCTTCTATTTTAATTGGCTGTAAAATATATATACTTTAAAGTAAAATTAAATAAATGAAAAAAGGTTACATGGATTTCGAAAAACAAATTTTATTTCCTAATATCTTAGCAAATAATATTGACTTAAAATAAATTTAAATTATTTCTCTTTAGTTATACTTTCGTTCTTAAAAACTTCGTATTGAAGATTTAGACTTTAATAAATGAATAATATAAAATCTATCTATCTAATGCATAAAGCTTAAACTTAGAATATGAGTTTTAAATAGGTAAGAACGTATATATACTGGGAATAGTCTGCTCTAAATTGTGCAATATATATGAATTAAAGTAGTAAATAATAAAAACGCTATAACTTTTTTATTATTGTTAAATTCCAAGGTTAATCACGGAAGTCATGTTTATTATAATATACCATTGTTCTCTTCAAATATACGTAAAAATGAAAGAAAAAATTATTTGAAAACACTAGAATAATCCTTAGCCAAGGTGAGACTGTAAAAGTTGTAATCTGAGCTGACTTTTCAACGTCCGTAGCCACTTGAACATACAAAGATACACTACCGCGTGGGAGTACTCCGTAGCATAGTGCCAAAGTCAAGTTTGCCCACCACATTAGCGTCCCAGCGGCGAGCTCTGCCCGTAATAAGTTAATTGAGGTGCAAAAACATATCCCCGCCGAGTCGCTTAACACTATCGCCTTAATTTCACACGAAGTATGCTAAATGCCACACGAATAACTACCATCTAACTAAGTACCGACATAGCTACGCTCTTAACAGAACGGCTAAGTAGATTTATATTGGGATTATGTTTGTGCGATTCGTTAGTAAGACGGGTTTTTTTCACGGCTAAGTGCGCCACACACTTTTTGTAGATGCATTAGAAGTTGTTTCCTTTCTTTTTTATTCGCTCATATTAAATAAACCGAGATTATGAAAGGAATACATAACGCCTAGAGGAATTTCATAAAAATCAAGTTTTAAATAAAAAAAGATTACGTTAATGGATCCGGTCTTGTACAATAAAAAAGTACGAAAAGTGTGTGTAATTTTGTAAAGAAAAAAGTATCTAATAATATATCATTACTCCTCACAAAGGTTATCTTTAGACATTTGACGAAAAAGAAAATTTCTTTAACTAGGTACATATAAATCGAATATACATCGTTTCGTGCTATATATGTTATGGTCTTATGGACGAAAAAAATCTTGTTAAAAATAAGCACAGCATTTTTTATTTACAATGAATGCATTTATATATTATCTATATACATTTGTACATATTTCATAATAATAGTAATGGAAAATATGTTCAGCGATTATTCCTGTATTTACATTAAGACTTTTATTATATTAATAAAATGTTAACAAATATCGGAAAACGCAGTACTTCATGATTTACTAACACTATATAAATATTGGAAAATATGGAAAGAGCATTATCCTTAAATATTTAGTGTTCGTTTAAGCCCCGCGACATGTGATACTTAAGAGAAACTTTACGGCTTTCCCGTTTGCGTACGTGATCGTATGTTCCGTGTGCAACAGTGATCATGGGTAACGCACACGCGACTGGTACACTGGCGGAACAAACAAAATTAGCCGGCTCGCTTGCTCTCCTGTTTGTTTGCGTGTGCAAACGCAACCGTGTCCCTTGACGACACTGGGTCGAGACGGCCGCGAGGTCTGCGGCTAGTTAGTGGCGTTGTGTAGGAATGTGTAGGTGCAGTTGGACGTGGAAAATATATATATAGTGTTTCATTTTCTTTTATCGGTTGTGAACTAACATTTAACCTCGATTTTATCTGATGTTAAGTGACAATCACGCCGTAGTTCGTGAAGCATGCACGCTCAGAGTACACATGTGTTGTTATTGCTGCAGATTGATATTGAGGATAGTAGCTAGCCAGGCGGGTACGAAAAACACTATCACTAACCAGACTACATCTGTGGCTCGGGATTTGAACCCAAGACCTCCGCGTTACAAGGTAAGAAGTGCACCATTTCGCCAAGGAGGCAGTCATCTCATGTTCATTTTGTAATAAAAATGTATGTCGATGTAAAACGACTGCAAGAATATTATTTAGGGAAACACCCTTACACTTTACAGTATACATGACGATGTTAAACAGTTTGTTGAGGCGGTAGATTGATATTGAGGATGGTAGTCAAATAGGCCAAAATAAAAATTAATTACATTAATAAATTCACTAGCTACAGCGCCATTCATCAGGACTTTCTGTAGTGCCAGCAAGAGACTTACCAGCACTAAAGTCATGCATAATAAGTTTTTTAGCATCTTTACATACAATAAATTTCGTTTCGGTGAATTGAATATTTTTTTAGAAATTCTTTCTGTAATGGTTCACATAATGATATCTATTATTGAAACGGAAACAACTATTTTAAATAACATGCATAAGCATCTCTATGTGTAATCACATCACTCAAAAACTATTTAACGCGATTTTATGATATGTGGTATAATAATAACCGATCATTTCGCTTGATACGTGAAAACTTCTTAAGAAGATTCAATGTTTCGTTACTCCAGTAATTCACGTGAAGATAATAGCGAGTGCTGGCTAGTTGAAATAAAATTTGCATTCAATAACAATAGAAAATTCCTGAATAAGTAATAAGCTATACATATAACATTCAAAATACTGACTAGCAGATTATATATCAATGTATAAATAACCTCGTTCGGTGGTCCCAGACATTAAATTTGGAGGGTGTGTTCTTTATGTGCAAGTATTCACTAAGGTGGTTTTTCGATATTCCATCTTTGAGAAACGGAAAGGGGGATTCAAACATCAAGGAAACTTTTTATTTCCCAAGTCGCCAGACTCTAAATTTGATACATATACTTGGGTAAGATTAATTTTAATGTTAAATAAAAAAAAATTACCGCACTCAGAAAAGCAGGCGAGTGAAAGCTTGTAATACATAAAAATATTGTTATGACAACTATTTACTCCATTGAATACATAACATCAAGCAGCGCATGCGGCACCCGTGCCGGCGGACGCACGGGATTATAAAATCAACGCCAGTGTAACGAGAGCTACACGCATCGATTCAACGGAACGCGAGGGCATTCGGCTGGTGGGACGGAAGCGCGTGTTACACCGTAACACAAATAAATTCGTACTAGTTTACTATATATATATAACATATCTAGTATACTATATATATATATCACCTTGCTAGACATACGTATGACGCATCACTCCTTTAAACGCAAACCACGCCGACTTTTAATTGTGCATACCGACTGGTAACTCCAACTTATTATCATATTCTCATTATTTGTAAGTTATTATGTGTTATTTTTAAAATTCAGTAGCGGCGTGTAAATAATAATGTTAATGGTATTTAAGGAATCTTTATTCATTAAACAAGTAATATAATTTTAATTAAAATATTGCCACATCGATGGGGCCAGAGACGCACATTTGTAGCATTAAGGGAACACAGATTATTGTTATGATTGTATTAACATTTAATTAAATGATTTAGAAGATTTTGAGGATATTTTTCAATTATGAGAGTAGCTAAATAGATTGAATATTCTAAATGGAATCAAAAGGAAATAAGATTATTAATTAAACTAATATGTACATAATATTTGTCACTGTATCATCTGAATTGTTTCAAATATTTAGTGATTAAAAAAAAACTTGCAAGTTATGAACTACCAAGCTCCAAGAGCCTATGTTATATCTGGATAACAAAGATTAAGATAATGAAAAATAACAGTTTTTCACATATCTAATGCGTTGGAATTGTTTACAGTACTATTGAAATAAAAACAGTCGTAGGTTTGATCAATTAATGATTTTATTTACAAAAGATGTAGCATCTTTGTGCTCAAAAAGAATTGATTATTACTCTGTACCGTAAAAATACAGACTTCACTTTAGAAGATTGACAATGTTTCACTATCTAGTTAAAATGTTTTAGCCTCGAACGAAATAATTATCGACAATTTCAAATAAGCTTCGCTACATATCGGTGTGTGCAAAGGAATGCGCAATTCGATGTATTTTGTAGTCTTTAAAGTCCTCCCCACATCGGGGCATTTGAAATATGAACGGGTGCGTGGCGGGGCGGGGTGCTGGGCAAATATTGGCAGATGTAAGTGGATGGAGCTGCAGCGTGGCGCCACCCCAGCCGTGACGTCACCACGCGCCGTTCGAACGCGCGTCGATTTGTGAAACGCTATGACAATTTTAAAGTTAAAGATCTAGTACACGGTTTTGTATCGACTCAAAATTAAACTTGCATACAAACTAAAACAGAGGTTATGTACTTCTAGAACTTTTTGTTTTTGATAGCGGTTTACGTGATGGGCAATATCGACTATTGACAATCGCAATATTTAGAGATTAACAGAAACTTTAATCTTTGTGGAAGAAGCATACCTACTCTATTTAATATAATTATATGGATGTTAATAAAGCTAAAATTATAGATATATCTTATTTAAAGCTTCAAAGAAAGCTGATAATAGTCTACAAAGCTAAAGATAACATTTGCTAACCAATTTCATTTATTTTCAACCAGCCATATGTGAGAGAAATTCAAAACTAGTCTAACGAGCAGAAATCTATTGTAGGGCTATAACACCGCCATTAATACTTATATAATTTTTGTATATTACATTGTTTTACATTTCTTTACTACATTTTAGTGTAACACCAAGAGTGGCCTTCTAATATTGGAGCCAGCAGCCAGTAGTCCTTAGAGTTCTATTACGGATTCTATTAAGCAATTCTTTGAAAACTACATACATGAAAACTTCATAGATAATTTTTTAATGTTGTAATATATGATTATTTAATCGCATTTTCTTTCTAGAAATTACCGATTTTAAAGAAAAGAATAAACTCTATTACATTAGAATATATATCTATTTTTCAATCACTTTTCATTGTAGCTAGTAACCGTGCAATATTTTAGCTCAAAAATAATAACGCAACATTTAAATTGACCTCGTACATCTGCAACGTCACAGTGTATACAGTGGGTGTTACCATGGTAACCACTGACGGTTAACGGACAAAAGGAATACAGCTTGTTTAAAATTTATTAGTAAGAAATCAAATATAAGTAACCAAAAAGAATTGCTTGGCTACTATAGATAACTTATTTACTACTTAATATATACACATATATGTATATAAATATATACATTTTTTTGAATTGCAATAAGCCAATACTTAACCTCAATTACACCTAATATTAAATGACTATAATGCCGTAGTTAGTGAAGCGTAATCGCTCAGGATACATCTGGCTCTGAAATATATGGCTGGCAGAAAACAGCAATGGTGTTATGCCGACAAAATAACATCGAGGATCATAGCTAGATTCGAAAAAACTCTACCGCCATGTAAACTCTACTACTACTCTTGTGGCCTAGGAATCGAAACTGTGACAAATGTGTTTAAAGGTAAACCTTAAACCACTGCACCAAAGAGAGTTTTATTTGGTGTATAACTAGTTATCGAAACTATGCTCGCGTGGATAAAAAAGAAAGAATATTTATCAATCAGCAAAAATCCGCTCAAGCATTTTTACTTCAAAATATTAACTGGACGACCAGGGATTAGCTATTAATGTACTCAATACTTGTACTGTTTTTTGTACTTGTAGTCTTTGCGTTATGATTTCTTCTATAAGTATCTACAGCGTTGACATTTATCACATAAAGGTACATAGACAAATTGGGAAATTTTCAGATGTGTCCCAATGAAACAAGTCAACATGTGGATATCCTAATTCGCGCGTCACATAAGCAAACAGGTGGTACGTACACTAGGTGTGACGCAAAGGAACGGGGAAGGCGTTGAGAGCACTCGAAACGGACCACCCAGGTCGCAGTGTAAACAGTATTTAATAGCGCCGAATCGAGGTAAAACGCAAAAAATACACGCGTGGAAAAAACAAAAACTGTTGGTTCTGCAACCTAGTCCGGAATACTGTAAATACGGAACGTGTACTGAAAGGTAAATAAGGAAAAAGATTTCATCATGGTTAATCCATGGTCACTATATACAAACGGCGTTTACGGCTTATTGATTGAGACAACTATATAATAAAGGTTATCAAGAAACGTCCAAGTCCTTTATAGAACCTTCAAATATTCTAACACTACTGAGTAAAGTAGTTTATATAATTGTATTTTGTGTGATAAACACTGTATTATTTATACGAGCTGCATTCTTAATTTTTGCAAGCAAGTTGTTTCACAGCATTAGGTATTGAAAAATCTTAGTTGTTTTAGCAGAATTAAACTTTCAGAAATCAAGATAGTGCCATCTATGAAGTCATTGTAACAATTCTCAAAATATAACGTGTCCGCCTTTAAACGTAGTAATGTTAAACTTTTGGCATAGATGGCAGTTAAAATTAATAAACAAATCATAGATGGCGCTTTAATAAACAACATACCTTAATGTCTTCAATTGTTCTTTCTGTAATTTTTGACTCGTTAGATGCCAAGCTATTCTGTAAACAAATTTTGATTTTAAATTTTTATTTCATTTATTTTGGATAATACCTTTTATTATCCATTATTAATACAATAAAAGTAAGTATTTAGAATTAATAATTAGTAGATATAATTGTCTGTAATATGTATTACCATGCAGATATGATAATAAATACATAGCAGAGATACAATAAAACATAACTATAGGAGATATAAATCTATATGTAATATTAGAAAAAAAAGCAAATTTATAATTATATTACATTACATTTATTAAGATTTAATTTCAAACATTGCCTTTTGGCGTTCGTTAATACTTTTTCAACTGTCCCTAATGACTCTGATTAAATTTCTTTCCTTGACACATCCACCACCTATATTGTTCATCTTTGTATAGACCTAGCATTCTTCATTGCCATTACTGGTACTGCGCAAATGTATTGAGAGAGCACTGCAATGTACGCTCCTGGAGTTGCGCCAATTTATTTTGATTACGTGCTACCGGATGCCGAAGTTAAATATGTACGAGTTTCATAGGTGTTTCAAACTATAACGTATTATCAATGGTGATAAAAATCTTTATTTAATATGTAACAAAAATTCGTATTATTCTTAACATGTAGACAATTGTACAGCTTAGGTGTTACGATTTTTAATCTTACACAAAACAAAGTTCATTATAGTTGGATATATGAATACTTAAATTCCTTTAATTTGTTTTTAGTGTCCTAAGATAGAACTAACACTTTCGCTTCGAAAAGCGTTCATTCTTCGAGGATATATATATATAATATTCCGAAAGGACATTTATGTACGAAGAGCCTATATATGCCTTTCACGATAGACATAAAAATTACGATTAGTATATTAATAAAATATGAAACAAAAGAGATATGAATGTATAAGTTCTAGACATCTTTGTCTCTGAATGGCCACTTTCTTTATTGTAGATAGATGCTCATCGAAAGAGTTAATGAGTGGGTTAATAGTTTTTTGTTTATAAGTAGAGGAAGCAAAGGAGCGGACGGTTTACGTGTTGGAAGTGAAAAAGAAAAGTGAAGAAGAAAGTGATCACCGTCTTCCATAGACTGCAATATTCAAGGAATCTCAGCTGCGTTACCGACCTTTAGGTAGGCAGTATTTTCTTTTTTTTTTCTTCATTTTGAAAGTACAATTTACCAAAAATTATAGTGGTTATATCGACTAACTCACATCGATCCTCTCTAACACCATTGCTCTCACTCTAGTATACAGAGCCTCCTCTCGCAGGCGGGCGGCGTCACGTATCTCCCGCACCAAGTCTGTGACGAAGCCAGGAGGGTACTGGCCGTTTAGAAGACCTGCAAACAAATATTGTTTATATAAAAACAACTATACTTATACATTCGATTTCTGTATTAAATATATAATTTTAATTGATGTATACTTTAAATTTAAATATGCTCTGTGTGTTTGGTCTGTTTTAATGTATTGCCTTTTTGATTAAACTTTTTTTTACTTTAAAAATATATTTATTTTCGTCAATCTGCAATATGTCATACACAAAAGTCAAATTTAAAAAAACGATGTTATATTTCCAAGCCAACAATTGTTTTGCGTCTAGATCCATTTTTTATTTTATTTTTCTTAAAAACCATGTAGTCGTCATTAAGTTATAATTCTGATAGTACATATAATATTCGTAGAAAATAAAAGTGTAAACTATTGGGTACTGCAAACGCGAGATGAGATCTGTTAGAAATAATTTTATTATTTTTTTTGGATCACGTTACGCCTTAATCCACCTGAATGTTAACGTATCATTAGATTAGTTCGATAAACGTGACGCTGGGAAATATTGCCGCAGAAATAGGAATATCTCATAAAAAGTAAAAACTTATAGAAAATCTCAAACGGATAATAAGTTGGGGGATCGATCTAAAATTGTAATTCACAATAATGGTTTCGGTAGTTAAATGATTTCAGTAATCATTACAAGCACTAAAAATCATTAAAATTGGATTACTATGCAGTGCAGCAGGGTGTACATAAAATACAGACTTTGTATTAAGAAGTTTCTACATATTGTTGGGTGAAAAAAGTAATGCTCTTGTTATCATTTAACATATAAAGGTTAATGTACTTTCGTTAATTTGGTTCTATTGAAACAAAACTATATTTATTTTCAAAAGAAAATTATTAAATTAAAAGACTTGAATTAATGAAAAGAACAATCTTGGTTATTTGGCGTCAAGTCAAAATTGGTTAGTCTAGAAGTGGTTACGAAGTATTTTTTGCTTGCCAATGTTTTATTTTTAGATGAAAATGTATTTTCAAATATTGCCGTTAAAATATATTGTACTGTTTTGCTCAGTGGAAGCCATTTTAAATTGTTTCAAAACCATACTCATTATTTTCATTGTCATATATTTCATTTCACATTGTCATTGTAATTTAAAATTGATTAATGTTAACCTATACATATAACAAAACCGTAACTCGGCCGAATCTGTACTTTGAATATTTTTTGAAAATTCTAACTAGTGCATTTTCTTGAGAATATGGAAGCGAAAACAATATTTATTTAATTTTTTATCTCTCTGTCTGTCTAAATCTTTGTCCGCTAATCATATGAAAAATACTAACAGATCTTCATAAAACTTGGCTAGTATATATTATACGAGAAGAATTCTTATAGTATCAAAAGTAGGGTACTATTTGTACCGGAAAATGAAGGAGTCTTACGGGAGAGTGGGTAAAAACGTTTTCCTCGTACTGAAAATTCAAAAGTAGTAAAATATTAAAAAGACTGTTTATTGATTCAACTTCTGTTACTTTTTATCCCAGAAAAATAAAACATTCCCATGGATGTTGTTAAGTGTTCTCTGTTTAGTTTAACAAATTAGCAAGCACTTGATGCCGTTATCGAAAAACTTTCATTTTAAAATTTCAAGAACGTAATTAATTGAGAAAATCCTGTAAATTAGGGATAGTTCACCACTTAACAAATTGTGTTCAGTAAAGATGTAACACGACTTTCGTAGAGTAAGGTGGTAGGTACGATGTTCACAGGGACAGGTCGTAACAAATAAAAAAATATTACCACGCCCAGAGAAGCGGTCGGGTGACGGCTAGCATCACAATAAAGTACGAACGGAGGCCCATCTAAAGACTCCGTTAACCGTTCCAGCAACGTTAGATTTCACGTTACGTTCACTATGCCGACAAATAAAATCGCTCGAAACGGGTTTAATCACCCTTGTCACAATTATTTCAAGCGATTACCACGCTATTTTTTGTGAATAAAATTTTAAATACCGTACAACTTCCTTAGCGGTGCGGTATCATATTGAATTTATTAACCAAAAAATAAAGATGCGCTACAAAAGAAAGCAGAAACTGCCTTTTGAGTGATTTATAACTTGCTTAACTTTTAAAATAATATATGAAGTGATAAATAAATAATTAATTTTTTCACTAATGCTTAAACTTTAATAAATATATGTCCATGACACCTACGTTATACTAAAACAAAGAATCAAAACTATTTAGAATATATTCACGAGTAGTATGTTCGTAAATTTGGAATTACATGTCCAAAAAATATTTAAAAATTATTATTGTATTATTAATCATAGAATAAAAAGCACATTTAGATGTTAATGTTATTAAAAAAATCCTCCCGGGGTTATTTCGAGAGAATTTCTAGTGATAGCCGAACAAATTAAAAAATAAACAATTATGTTTGAAATGTTTTTAGCTTCAGAAATTGGAACATAACTTTTCATTACCAATTATAATCATTATAATTTTTATTTAATTATAATAATTATAATTTTCGTTTACTTCAATTAAACGTATAAAAATGTCCACACAGGTATGATGATGATGTTGATAAAATAAAATTTAAATCGAGGTATGCACATAGCAAAATATTACTTTGACTTTACGATATCCGATTTATTTTCGTGTCTATTTGCTATCAAAGAACCAATATGGACGCAAAGTTACCGGAGGTTATCCCACTAGGTCACTTGCTGCACGCAAGATTCCGCACTTCATTTGCGCTGTTGTTAAACAAAATTAAACGATAAACTGTTTCGTAATGAAGAAGTTAGTGGTTCGCTAACATATTTTCTATTTACACCTAATTCTACCATCTTCAATCAAAAACACTATTTTAAAAGCAAATTAATAGATATTGAAGTGTTGTTTTGTTTTTGTTGGTTTGATTTAACTAGTTATCACATCAAAATAACATTTAATTAATTCGTCCGTCATAGAAATTTAGACGCTAATGTGACAACAATGGACAGGAAATTCCCTGCCTGTATACTTTCCTGTCCAACTTCGAAAACAATGCTTTAATTTGTACTTTTTATTATACACATCAACGACGTTGTGAACGAACTACGAAAAATTCGGTCACTTACTGTAATTATTTTTAATTAAAATTTCAAATCGAACTCAAGTTGTCTTTATAACGAATGAACCAGGGGAAGTGAAGGTAGAAGCCGTGGAAAAAATGTAATACTGCATTGTAACGCAATCCATATAAAGATTGACGGGGAAAAGGTTTAGGTCGGTTGTACACTGTAAATACTCACATAAATGTAATACGTCACAAAAAATTATAATTCACTTTTGCTACTTTTATACAATATCCGTGTTTTAATTTGAAAGGCGCTACAGCTAGTATAAATTTAGGTAGCACCGCGATTTTGTCTCTTGTTTACTGGCGACGAGCACAATGCATGAATGGAAAGTATTATAATGCACTATGAATATCCTAAGATATATCACACACATACTGTTATGGACAGACGGAACACTTATCATGTGGAATGTCCTACTAGCCTCGCTCGCTTGACTAATAAAAAAAATTATGTATATTTTTTATTGTGTAAGCGATAATCATGTCTAAGTTCGTAATTGAATGTTTAGTATATGCGTGTAAATGAAAATTCTTAAGTTACTATTTCTTTATTATTACGTGCGAAAATTGCTTCACCGGCCTAAGCAATATCTTCACAAATAACTTATTTAGAAAATTTACAACGACTTCTTAAATGTGGTGTGTGTCACACGGTTTACATCTGTGAGACTTCGAACAAAAAAGTATTGCGTTTAAGATCGTTCATTATTCATGATGCGGAGAGCAGAGAAAGCACCCATTCAATCGTCCGCAGTAAATAACTTCAATGAATTTAATTACCTAACGCAGTCGTCAGCTTTCACTGGGACATATAGTTTTCTGTCATTTCCTTTTACAAGTTTTTCCTAATTAAGTTTATTTAATTTTTAACATTTAATACTAAAATTTATCGTGCTTTTATCCACATATCGCGCAGTTTCGGAACGCGATGAGGATCAAATATAGTCGTAACATTTGCGATTAAAATATGCAGAAATTAGATTTTTTTTTTGTTTCATTGTATTACACATGTACCAAATGAAACTTTTTAACTGTGGGCGCAAATATACAAAAGAATTCACAACTTAAAGCTAGATCCCATTTTTAAAAAAAAAACAGCTATAAATGGTGCGAAACAAAAAACCATATTGACGTATGCGAGTCTGTAAAATAATATTATAGTATAATTGCCAATAAGATACTATTAACGAGATGGCTCTACTTGTGTGTGTACTTGGCTAATAAAATGAGGGTATTGTTATTCACAGTACAGGATGTTATAATTTAATTAAATATTATATTTCCTGTTTACGAAACACTGTTTAAAAACATTAATGTTATAAAATAAAAGATATATAAGATTAATTTGATTATTTGTAATCAAGGTTGTTTTCCGAGTTTACCATATCTGAGGTACACTTGAAGTGAGAGAACAGAAAAAGCAGAAGGTAATCAAGTTCATCAGAAGTCACACTGAATAAAAAATTATAGTTAATGGTACTATACCGATGTTTGATTAGGAATGTAAGTTGTAGCCCGGCCTCCTACGTTTCATACCCACTCAGGAAAAACGTTCATGTGACGCACATTTGCATTTGTTCCCTGTTTGGTTGTTTACATATTAAAGAATTTATTTTAAAATATCTATGTATGTATATATGTTTCTGATAAACCATACTCCCGGTGTCAATCTCGCGCTTTTCGCGGATGACACAACCCTCTTTGTCTCGGGCAATCAACTTCCCAGGATGGTGAA
>DWQX01002854.1:0-20003 GCA_018245475.1 Pharmacophagus antenor
AACGCCACCATGTCCGTCCGTCTTCAAAATCAGAGCTCTATGCCAATTCCACTTTAGCGAGGTGTAAGACAGGGAGATGTCATATCTCCGAAACTGTTTTCCGCTGCTTTGGAGGACGTGTTCAAGCTTCTGGACTGGAGGGAACGTGGCATTAACATCAACGGCGAATACCTTTCGCACCTTCGATTCGCTGACGATATTGTAGTCATGGCGGAGACCCTGGAAGATCTCGGCGCTATGCTCTATGACCTTAGTAGTCTCACGCCAAGTGGGTCTCAAAATTAACATGGACAAGACGAATATTTTGATAAACGTCCATGTTATACCCGCTGCAGCGAAGGTAGGAGACACTACACTCGAAGTTGTAGACGAGAATGTATACTTAGGACAAACAGTTTAGTTAGGTATGTCCAACTTCGAGAAAGAAGTTTATCGTCGAATCCAACTCGAATGGGCAGCGTTCGGGAAGCTGCTTAAGATATTTTCGTCTCAGAAACCGCAGTGTCTCAAGACGAAAGTCTTTGACTAGTGTGTGTTGCCAGTGATGACACATGGAACTGAAACGTGGTGGCTCACAATGGACCTCATAAGAAGGCTAAAAGTCACCCAAAGGGCAATGGAGAGAGCTATGCTTGGAGTTTCCTTACGTGATCGAATCAGAAATAAGGAGATTACCTGGAGGACTAAGGTTACGGACATATCTCTCAGAATAACCAGACTAAAGTGGCAGTGGGGCGGGGTACATTGCTCGTAGAACAGATAGCCGTTGGGGCCGAAAAGTTCATGTATGGCAACCGCGTGCCGGCAAACTCAGAATAGGCAGATCTCCCACAAGATGGACCGTCGACTTGAACAAAGTCGCTGGGACGGGCTGGATGACAAAAGCGCAGAGCCGTTCGTCGTGGCGATCCATCTTTGTCCTGCAGTGGACGTATTTCGGCTGATATGAATGAATATTTCCCACAATTGCATTCGAGTATGCAATTGTGGGACATGTGATTGTTATGTATACGATGTAATTGAAATCATTATAGGCGGTAGAATTTCTCGCGGAGTGGTCACTAACGCCCTGCAACGTGGCTTTCCTTCGAGTGCACACCGGCGTGTTCGATCCCCGGCAAATTGGCGACAAGCCCAAGTGGTTTGCGGATCAACTCCAACCAATACGATTCGCTGTATGGGACGACGGCAGTTCCTTGAACGGCGCTCTGAGGCAATTACAGCGGCAAGAAAACCAGCCTACCGGTATTATTATTTAATTTAGATAAAACTAGCTGTTTGTAATAATGTTATTTGACTAAAACATTAACCATAATTATAATTTCAAAACGTAAATTTGGAAAATGAAGTATTCTGTTTAAACTTACCATGAACAAATTTATCTACAGACGAGAGTGGGTCGGATTCCGAAGCAGCTGAAAGTACAAGTTCTTCTTACTCGTCTCTTAGTGATTTTGTATCAGAAATGGCGTCATCAGATTTATCACCAGGTAACAATATTTATAAGAAGTAATTAACGATATTAAAATTCCTTTAACTTTCAGTAATACTACTAGTAATAATGATAATCAAATATGAGTGCCTTAAATTTTTAGGGGGTAATCCTTATCAACAACATGTTATTGGGGAAACGTATAATGCTGTGGTACAAGTGCCAATGACATTATCATCATCTTTAGATCCTAAAACTGTAAGTATTTATTTTTAACTATTATAATGTGACAAAAACATGTAACATAAACATTTTTTTTACTATGGGTTAACACGTGACTTAAATCTTATATAACATTTAGTAACAACAGGACAACATGCTAAAGCGTGTTCGCTTAATTATACATATTAGGAGATTCATACATGAGCGTATCTTATTGTTTACAGGTGTACAGTCCTCCATCGTCCCTCATGTTCGGAGAAAATAACGAAGGCAAAGATGAAGGTAGAGCTTCGACTTCCCCTTCGCCTTCGGGCTCTAGTTCCGACCACAGCGAGCTGTCGGAGGATGAAGCGCCGGTCGACACAAAGCAAGTCGCGACCGCCTCGCATCCACCGCCAGTAAAAAAAAGCGTACGTATATTTAACTTCACACTATGTATTCTTTGCGCATTCTTTATTGTTGTATAAAAGGATCCAAAATTTGCTCGGATATCTTTTCCTTTCTTCGAGATGAAATTACACGTATCGAAGTACATTGTATACATAAGTAAATGTTATAATTAGTTATTACAAATAAGACCAAATTAACTATTAAAATTACATATTTTTAAAAGGACACAGATAGCGGTAGCTTCGGTCGCGAATCCGATTCAAACTCTACTACGACGCCAAAGACTGTGGTGAGCCGACAACACGCTGCGGACAGTGGAAGCACCAGCGACTCGGAACGCGCGCTTACCCCTTCGCTTTCACACGCACAACATGCCAAAGTATGTTACCCTCTGTTCTACTGCCATGGTAACAAATGCGACATTTTATTACAATTGAAGAATAATGTTGTTCCGATGACACGCAAATGTGGCTCCATGAGTTTTCATGATACTTTAGTGTTGTAACTTATTCATCAGAATGAGGTATAATCAAGTATAATAAAGTTTAGTTTTGTTCAACGAGACGATGAGAATAGAGGGATAAGTTATATAGTTATAAGCTATCAGTTTTCATATAACAATTAATTCTAAAAAATAAATATCTTGAACGATTTCTTAATCAATTAAATGACATTAGGTAATGCAGTAAAGAAGCATTTTTTAAGATAGTTTACTAAATAAAAGTAGCCAGGGTTAATCTCGGAATATATCAAATTATAACAAATTGAATTAATAAAATAATGTAATGCGTGGCAAATCAACATTACTATGCCTCATTTTTGGTAAAACTTTGAAGAATCAATTTCACATATTTTATGAAACTAATCTTTTCTCAGAACAAGGGTAGCGGGGTCTCACGCCAAGCGTCTCAAACGTCGCTGCTAGAACAATTTGCAGCGCAAGCGAAGGAGTTGGTCAGAGAAACTACGCGCCAAAGTAGTCAAGAAGGCCTATTAGCGCATATGGACAAGGTATTTAGAACTTTTGCAATTTTGTATTTATTTTGGTCAATTTATTTATAAAAGAAATGAAAACCATGAACAAAATTAACAATGATCATCATAAAAGTGATGTAAATATAGCAGTTTTGCTTACACTAATAAATTAAGTTCTTTTTAACCTTCGTGCAAGATATTGTACCGAAAATTTATTTACCTGTACAATACTAGGTTACGTCATTTTGTCCATTGAAAAATAATACAAAAACTTTATCTTTATTTTAATTTAATTTAATGAAAATTACACTTTTCAATTTATCTTTAACTTTAATTTGATCATAGTTTAATTTAATATTATTTTATCAAAAACTAAAATTCAAGAAAGGAAAAGTGACACAAGGAGACGATATGAAAATTTTTGCTCCTTTTCAACAGGTAACAGGTTGAGGTTTTTAATTTAAAATGACCTGTTATGATTGCTAGTAGAACTAGAACACTAATTATTTTTGCACTTTTTTATAAATTACTAATAAACACATATTTTATCTTATTATATTCATAATAAATAGATAGTGGCTATATTTTGATAAATAAGAGTTATGAATATTTTAAAGAATTTAAAGTAGTTACGTGATTACTAATTTGTCTCAATAAATTGCTTTCGAAAATGTAGATATTTACATCCTCTTTAAACTTGCACGAATAAACCTTCAATAATCGTTACACGATTTGAATGCCTAAATTTAGACTAGGTATAATATAGACTAGCTTATAACATAGATTCTTAACATTAGAATTGTCAGAGGCATTAACGCTGAAGGAAAACATGAATAAGCTATGAAGCTAGCATATTTCATTCGTGCTATGAAATAGCATATTGATAATTTACAGCTTACTCATCATGCCAAAAAAGCAGCAGAAGAGGCTTCAAAAAGTATGCAAGAAGCATCCAAAACAGCTCTCGAAGCCAGCAAAACTGCCACTGCTGTTAGTAAAAACACTTTCGAAGATCTAACGTATGTGGGAAAATCTACAATTGGTGATCTTACCAAGAGTGCAAAAGAGGCAGCAGCTAAAAAGGGATTATTGATTAAGGTTAAATTTTTTATTAATATCATCCTTATAAAAGGAAAGTCGAATCAATGTAGATAAGTAGTTCATAATAGCATTACATAACATTAGTTTAAATATATTAATGATCCATAATGTTTACAATCGTTACATAAAATAAATAAGGTATGTTTTTTAATATTTACATTGGTGTACTATCGAGCACGTATTCACTAAAAGAGCTGCCTTAAGGCATCCGAAACTACAAAAATTAAAAAATATTGTAAAAAACAAAAATATATTGTAAGTTATATGTCAGTTAGCAATTAAAGTTTCGATTCAAACTTACAAAATATCAAAGGTATTTAAGACGTTCACGCCGGCGAGTACCACCGATTGTTCACAGTCGACTTTACCATCGGATGGTGTGGGCCACCGATGGCTCACACTAATCTCTCTTCAGTCGTTAAGAATCCGGACGATATATCATGCCAGTTCGAGTTTTTATAACGGTAAACACCTTTAACTAGTACCCAAGGATATTATACAATTAGACATGTCATATCATTTACACGAATTTGATTTTCATTAGTTATGTTAATACTCTCACACTCAGCAAACCTACGGTTGAATACGCTCGCCGCCCCATGGTGAGAA
Source organism: Pharmacophagus antenor (assembly GCA_018245475.1). Lineage (NCBI taxonomy): Eukaryota > Metazoa > Arthropoda > Insecta > Lepidoptera > Papilionidae > Pharmacophagus > Pharmacophagus antenor. Next base: position 4,730 of record DWQX01002854.1, read on the forward strand.
ACACTAATATAGGCGGCGGGGTAAATGTGTTAATCGATATTATTTAGAAACTCGAGAAACAAAAATTCTTAGACATAATAATATAATAAACATTTACATTAACAGACTGAGAGCCAAGAAGCTTCAGCGGGAGCAAATACGAGAAGGGACTCTACTGCACTGCAGACTACTAATTTGTTGACGACAACGCACCGAGACTTTTTTTCTAACATCAGTTCCGACCTTAACGGGCTCGCTGCCTCTACCTCCAGCATGTTCAGTGACTTTTTTGGATCTAAAGGTACACAATGTTAATGTAATTTTTCGCAGATTAGTGTTTTATAGGATACCTAAAAGATTACTCTTTAAGAAAGCATGGATATACATATATATAATTGTGATGTATTTCTTGTACGGAGTTTGCAAGAACTTTTGAAACTTTCTTCAATGGTACTATTGCTTGCCAGGAAAGCAAGTTAAGCCGGAGGCCGGGCGTAGTCCTGGAAGCGTAGGTGGTGTGTCTGTCAGTGGCGGATCGGGAACACCTCTCGTGACTTTCGGGCCTTTCTCGCAAGGGGCGCGTGGTCTTGTACAACGCTCGCCGCTCATACGGCACTCCACACCCACGCCGCATTCGCCGCCTCACGCCACACGTACCTCCGCCAACACTGAGAATCAAGCCTTTCTTAATGACGTTAGTGTCGCACAGAAACATGAATGTACACACACACGCACACATTAATAGTTATAGATGAAAAGAAAATGTTCTATATATTTGCTAGTTAGCTGGAAAAATGTCTTCTAAAAGAAATCACTACAATATATAATTTATCGCAGCTCTTTATTTTGCGGTATGAATCAATTATAATATCTATATCCAAACTTTATATAACACTAGCACGACATAGATTTATCTCTTGGTTAATAAAAGCTTAGTGAAAATAATCTTGGAAACAATTAGCGTTGTTTATAATGAAGGCAAAGACATTAAGTATAAAAAACCACGTACCGCATACTTTCGTCTACACATTAATACTCGATTGCTTAAACGCAATATTATAACTATGATGCGAATAATTATAACACAAATACATTTTTCTTATATTATATTAAGCTTTTTATTACGCGGTGACAATCGTGATCGTTAATATTGTGTATTTTTAGAATGAATGTAGCCATTTATAAATTATTTTTATAGGTGGTGCAACACGTTCTGGAAGGTGAAGGTGTGGGTTGGCTAAAGTTGAATCGTCTGAAGAAGCTGATGGAAGACGAGTCCTACAGAAATATGGTGCTTAGCAAATTGAACAAGAACTTCAATCGGAAAACTACACCTAACGATAAAGTGGATGACGTGGTAAGATGCATCAAAATTTAAATTATAAGTTTATTCTTAACTTAAACTTCATGCAGTATTCATTATTTCAAAAACCAATGAGAAATTATTTTGAAGTAATACGTAATATAGTGATGAGAAAAAAAAAGTTACGTAGACAATAATTATTTCTTTACTCCTAATTTCAGTTTGTCAGCAAACCTGTCTGGAAAGGCACGTTAAAAGTATTGCAGGCAGTGGTACATGGATTGGAACATACATATTCTAATTTCGGTCTGGGCGGCATGGCGTCGGTATTTCAACTGACAGAAATGGCGCATACTCACTACTGGAGCAAGGAAGTAGCGGGCTTCGAACAAGGCGGCATTGGAGGTTCCGCTCTCTCAGATCACTACGGAAGACATGACGAGACACCATCATCAACACCTTCATCAAGAAAAAGCTCACAGACAGGTTGACATTTTAACTAAATCAACCATCGAAATGTTTATTAAAACAATCTCATAAAAAAAAAATTAGTGGTAGTTAGTCTCCCTTTCTAGAAGCAAACTTGAAACTCGCGTCAATTTAGCATTTAGTAAAAGGAAAACAGTTATTTCCAAAATCTAGTGCGTTCCAGTTTGTAAGACGACAAAGCTACAGAGATTAGTTAATATATAGAATGTAGTAAAAAACTTTTCGTTTAAATTCAGTAAGATAAATTATCAATGTTTAGTTTACTTAATTTGCTTTACTGTCAACCTATAAACATGTATCACGTATTTAGATGTACCAGTCTTAAATTATCCAGAAATGGACACAACAGAAGCGCAGAGTACCACGGAAATGTTCAAAGATATGTTGAATCAGAAGAGGAACCTCCTCTTTAGCAAATTGACTTCATTCGACTCAGACGTAAGTAAAAATCTAACATTAACACTGAAATATATGTTGCAAAATTGTTGCATGTCAACTCTTTATAAAATTCCAGATTTTTTAGCAGTGTTTCTTAAATGTTATATAAATAGCATGCCTCTAAGGCTTTATATGTATACGTGTTATTAAATTTTTTGCGCGTTATTTTACCAAACGAGTTACTACATAAAATCGATAATTAACTCGTTAATGTGCAATAACTCGGCAAAAATGATTATTTTTTTTGTAAATTATGTATATGATTTTTCTTTTGACTCAATTTCTGAGGTACTACTGTTTTAAATTATAGTAATTTCATAGAGTTAAACGTAAATTGGCAGATATTGAAATATTGTAAAAAGTAGACGCACACGAACTTTTACCACTATACCATAAAATTAATTACAACGTTGTTTTTGTATGAAAATTTGTCTAACTGTGCAGTTAACAATAACATCTATTGCTTTCTTCTATATTAAACTTCCTCTTTTTGTTTTAGATAGTAATCTAAACCAAAAACTAGAATAAAATCTAGAACGAAAATCTGTATTATTTAATTCATGTAATATTAAATAATTAATAAATATTATTTAAGCGATTTACAACAGTTTGCATTTAATTTAGAAAACTCTGTGTTCCCATAATTTAAACACATTTCACTTTCACTTTATCATTGGTTTTCTAATATATTATAGTTAATCAATATTATGATATTCATTTTGAACCATAAACATTTTTTAATTGTTCAAATAAAAATTGATCCGGTAGTTTATATGCATTACTTGGCTAACGAACACCAAAGTTGAAGCAAAGTATATGCGATGTCATAACATCTTAACACCGCGAGTTAAATGCCCTTACGTGTTAATTGGTATAGTCGTTATTGTTTGTGTGCGTGACAGACGGCGCAGTCGTCGGATTGCTCGGCTGACGAGAGCGGCTCCATCACTACCAATCGAGCTAATCTCTACGATCACCGCCCTTCCTTTAAATCCAACCTTTCTGATACTGACGTCATGTTCGTCAATGTAAGTCTCACCTGATACTGTCGCTTAGCTTTCCTATCTCCTACTTGACTTCGGTAATACCTGAATAAGTTTAGGATATTGAATTGATATATTAAAAAAAAAATAGTTACATCGCATGTTGTTTTTGTTTAGATCTTCGCATGTTGTTTTTTCGGGATATCTTCTATGTTGGCTTAGACTGCTTGTTTCTAGTAGTTAATAAAGAAAGATTATTGAGGATATTGCCTTTTAATGATTTATTTTATAAATATTGTTAGAATATTATCCAGTCGTAAACCCTTAAAAGTAACTTGAAACTTGAAACACAGAGAAACTGTTTACTTCGCAAGTGCAAAGATTAATATTGACAGGAATTTTATATTTTATTTGAAGAGTAATTTTTTATTACATTATTTTCTTGTAATATTAATTGCGTACGTACATATTTTGTATTAATCTAGAACAGATCAAGAACATATTTTAAGGTTTTTTTTATTGCACTATATTTTATCCTTAGCTATCTTGTTTATGCGTTTAAACAAATGCGGTGTTTGACAAAATATATTAATGCAGCAGGCAGGAAAAGGAGGATTGACTGGAAATAAGCCACGGGCAGGAAGTGTATTTTCCTCGAAGACATCACTAGGCAGCTACCGACCACCCGTCGGTGTGCCCGCAACGTCACCAATAACTTCACCTGACACCGTGAGAACCTATCTCTACCAAGGCCTTATTGGTACATAATTATTCTTTTATTATCCTTATACTTTCTTTGCAATTTTAGAAAACCAAATTTTCAATAAAAATAAATTCAAAATGTTTTTAAAAATACTTCAGTGGTTGGTATTTCTAGCTGGACACTATTAATATGTTATAGTTTGAAGAACGGTGTATTTTCGTAAAATTAAAAAAACTTTATTCATATTTTTGTTACTCTTTTACATATATAGTATCGAACTATTTTATTTTGAATTTGCTTACCTACGTACCTACATGAGGTACAGCTTTTATCCTTTTTAGGCAAAGAACGTTCCAACTTGTGGGATCAAATGCAGTTCTGGGAAGATGCATTTTTAGACGCTGTAAGTCAAGAAAGAGATATGATCGGGATGGATCAAGGTGCCAACGAAATGATGGAGCGTTACAAGTGTTTGAGCGAGACAGAGAGAAAACGATTAGAACATGAAGAAGACAGACTATTATCGACGGCATTATACAATTTGACTGCAGCTATGGTGTTGTTCGGGGTGGAAGCCGACGTAGTGCGTAATAAAGTACGGCGCTTGCTGGCTAAAAGTCACATCGGACTTGTATACAGTCAAGAAGTAAACCATCTCCTTGACGTTGTTCATAATTTGGTAGGTACCACCTTTTATCAAATTTAAAGTAATATATCATGTATCTAGAAGAAAATATTGATGTGACATTATTTATTGTGCGGTTGTTCTAAAAAAATCTAACTATAATTATTTAACTTAACAATTAGGAGATTTTTGCGTGTGGGCACATATTTATGACACAATATTTTTTGGATTGACATAATCCATGCGAACTATCAAAATCCAAAATTTTAGACCTAACCATACACAGAGAGACAAATACAAGCGATAAACTTAATATACTACATTATCTTTTTATAAAACAGCCGCTTGCTAAATTAACTGACGACCTAGCGAAAATCGGTCCAGAATCGTAGGAAGTCACGATAACGCTGAAAACCAAATTGAAAAGCTTTATGTTCAATTGAACATAATGAATTCAAATGTAAATTTCGTACAGCACGGCAACGACGTCGAGTTGAAGCCGCTGGGCTCGCGCCAGCTGCGGCGCGCTTCTTTCACGGTGCATGAGGGCGACGCCGCTGGCGAGCTGCGCTTCATGGAGGTGCGCGACGACGGACTGGTGCTCCGCTCTACGCAAGGTTGTCTATCTGTGCTTAATACGTACACTTCGCGCACTTTTATATATCAGCAACATCTACCTTTCGGTATCCCTTTTACCATTACATAATCAGTTTAAATATGTTGATGTTAATATACTGTCTGTAACTTCATAAATACGTTTATAAATTGTGCCAAAATTTTCTGTTTTATTACGTAACGTGTTATAACTTTTTCGGCGCCCTGACTTTTGTTGACAAATCAGGACATCGGAGTTCCTCTCCCTCTCTCTTTCCGCAGCTTCCTTCCGCGACATTACCTCTTCACAGAAGTTTAAGCCTGCATTCCATGACCTCTCGCTGTCAACCATTGCCTTGATAAGAGTAGGGAGCGAAAGGTCATCTCCCACCACTTCGATTAGGCTCTGACGTTTCTCCATCCAAGCTGGGCATGCCTCCAGCGTATGTTGCGCTATGTCCTCCTCGGAGTCACAATGGTGACACTTGGCGGTCGGCTCCTTTCCGGCTATTTGGCACAGGTACTTACCGAAGCATCCATGCCCGGAAAGCACGTGTACCAGCCGGAAGGTCAGCATTCCATGTTGTCTGTTCATCAAATCCTCAAGAATCGAACTCACAGAGTTGACAGTCCTGCTCTGGGGTGGGCCAGACGTTCATTCCAACTTTCGACAACTGATTGTCGAACGTGGTACCTGCACGATGTCCAAACGCATGGTGGTATCCGTTCGCTACGGAGACGACGCTCCTCGCGCCACTGATGTATGTGTGCAAGGAACTTCGCCTCCAAATCCCATGGCGGTGTCCCCGCCAAAACGCACGCCGCCTCATGGGAAATAGTGCGGTAACCCCTTACCACACCAATTGTCATCGCACGCTGTGGTCTCCTTAAAATGTTTATGGTTGGTGCTTTTCAAGAATTCGCCCAAATAGGTGCTCCGTACAAAGCTATAGACCGCACTACCCCCAGATACAAGCAGTGGCTGCTTCAGGACCACCGAGGTTAGGTAGCAACCGCTTGAAGGCACCTCGGAGTTAGTTTTATATAATAGTCGCGAAAGATCCAACGACTATCGAGGATGACTCCAAGATACCTCATGTTGGATCTAACTTGGATTTAGGCACCACAGACAACAAAATGAGACTCCGGTGGTAACATCTCACGAGGCCCGTTAAAACACATTGTCTCGCACTTATTTAATGCTACACGGAATCCCAACAGACGTATCTTCTCGATAACCTGTGCCACCGATATAGTAACGAGATGAGCAGCTTCTTGGTATGTGTCTCCACGCTCCGTGACCAGCGTGTCGTCTGCGTAACAGGTGACTTTCACACCCGGAGGGAGGACGTCCCGCAAGGCCCTATCATAACCGGTGTTTCACAGGAGAGGTCCTAAAACCGAAACCTGTGGGACACCGGACGACATTTTCCTTTGTTAATATTGACCTTCCCGCCCATAATAAGACATAAATCTATCGGAGAGGTAATTTCTAACAATTCAACTAAGATATTGAGGAACATCATGATAACGTAATGCCTCTTTTATATATGCCCAGGGTAGGCTATTAAACGCGTTAACCATGTCCAGCGACACTGCCAACAGTAACCGGCCTAGCTTAATCGGCTCATCCGAGTGGGCTTTCAAGCACACGATTGCGTCAATTGTCGAGCGTCCTGCTCGGACGCCGAATTGTTGGTCCGAAAGATTAGGACCTACTTCTTGTAAGTGCCTGGTGAGGCGACCAGCGATTATTCACTCAAAAAGCTTGTCTACCTCATCCAACAAAACTATAGAGCGGTAGGCGGAAGGAGAATTTGCGAGATGCCCATCCTTTTTAATGAGAACGAGTCTGCTCGTCTTCCACTTTTCGGGAAATTGACCTGATTTCAAACAAGCATCAAACAGTCTACCGAGTCGGTTTCCTAATGAATCGAGAGCCAAGATCCACACCTGGCCAGGATCACCGTCCGGCCCCGGAGCTTTTTTCTTACCTCACAGCTTTAATATGGCCGCGCCGAGCTCCGCCTGTGATATTTTTAGCACTTCGGGATTTGCGCAAAGTTCCTCCCTATCTAATGGTTAGAGCATATGTGGTACTTGTCCTGAGCTGTGCGGGAACAGATCAGTTAAAATGGTATCTAAAAACTGAAGTGGAAGACTCAGTAAGAGGGGCTGCCCAGGGCCGGATTTTTCCTCTGACCATCTTATAGGGGCGACCCCACGGATCTTCATCAAGGGTCTTAAGAAGTTCCTCCCTTGACTGGATCTTGCCCTCTTTAATGGACACTTGTAGGATTCGAACCCGTTCTCTGTATGACCTATACAGCTGACTATCAAGCATTTCATCAAGGATCTGCCTTCTACGGTGTCTGGTGTACTGGCGCCGCGCTCTAACGCACTCATTACGCAGTATTACAATGTCAGGTGACCACCAGTACACCTGGCGCCTGTGAGGTCGTAGTTTAATCCTCGGCATACTAGCGTCACATATTTCATGCATAGTATTCTTGAACCATATGACTTCCTTAGCCACCTCCATAGGTCTTCATGGAGGGCACAACCATGCGTGAACGATAGGGGGCTTTTTTTTTGTTTGCGCGGGAAAATGCATTGCTGCACCGTAAAGTGGGAGGGGGAGGCGTGTGTGGAGCTACCGGCGCCCTGAGAAGGGCACTTTTCCTGGAAATAGTTTTAAGTATTTCCAGGGGCTACCCACTAAAAACCCCGCGGCGGTAAACCGCTAATCCTCATTGCTCCGTCCTCCGCCATCCCAAACCCAGTCCTCGTCGCCCGACGAGTCGGACGAGGACTTTAACGCCCATCTCATCGTCGACATTGATTACGAGGTGCACTTTGGGCGTCTTACGCAGCGGGTCTCTGGCGGAAACATGATATTAAACCGAATGTTATAGATGGTCCGACAAAGTCTCTACTTCCTCCAGAACCTTACAGCCTCGAACGCGTTGCGCGATACTAGGGGATGCACAACATGGCGTCCACAATGGACCCACCCTGCCAACGCACGTATGTGTTGACCGACCCCCGATTTAGAATCCCCAGGTCTGCCATTGTTGCCCAATCTTCTAAGGTCTTGGCACGAGAATCTGTAATGGGAGAGCCCCATGCAGCGAACTTGCCGTCGAGATCTCCAGCAACTAGTACAGAACGTGGAAGAACCTGATCTATGAGGTTCCCCACTTCCCCCAAAAATGACTTAAATTCAGCCAGGCGTCGGTTTGGAGAAAATTATACTCTTATAATAACTATTTCTCTCCAAAGGATCACCGTGTATCCTTTACCCTTAACAACGACAGTATCGGGAGGTAGACCAGCCACCTCAGATAATATAATGGTCACTAAGCCATCAATATCGAACACCCAACTATCATTGGGTAGGATGAAGTATGGCTCGGAGATTGCCGCTATTTCTATCGAGAACTGTGCCATGCTTGGCATGAGTAAGTCTTGGGCTCTTGCACAGTGATTTATGTTCGCTTGAAGAAAGCGGTGGCAAGTAATTTACCTAGTTTAGTACCATCGTCTCCTCGACTACGGGTTTCGCAACCCCAGATCTTGTGGAGACTTTCCCGTCTTTATTAAATTTCGAAGGTAAGCACCTTTTACTACCTAAAACGTGATTGGCTTGCTATTTGCTTCAGAACATAGGGAATATTTAGGCTCAGTCGACCATATAGCACCTTACAGCGTACCCATAAGGCGCCTGTAGCTTTCGCTGCAAAGCGGATCTGCCCGAATTTAATGGAGTCCGCAGTGCATTCGCCATGTCCAGCCACTGCACCGACTACCAGCAAAATACTCCTACAAAAGTTTCGTTAAACCAGTCATTTTTCAAACATGAAAATTTATTTTTACAGGAACTATTGTCGAGCGATGGTGGTACGAACGATTAGTTAACATGACATACAGTCCAAAGATACGCGTGTTGTGCCTTTGGAGGAAAAACGGCGGTCAGACACAGCTTCATAAATATTACACGAAAAAAGTAAGTGTAAAAGTTATTTTTTAAATTAATAAAAGATAACTATTGGCCATAAAGCTTATGAACAATGATTATTATTGGTTATATATGTAAGTATATAATATGCATATTAAATCGAGTTCATCCCTAAGGGTAGGAAAGCTGGAAAGGTAAATTTTTAACTTGTTCAGTTTAATTTCGTATGACGATTTCGATTATTCTTTTGTAATTAGTCGTACGTCTATCATCATCGTCATTTAAATGTAACCCATAAAAATAAATAAAAATCAATTCAAACTTGGAGCAAGAATCAGAAAATCGAATAGATAGATTTTGTAATTACTTTCCTTTTCCTACTTTTTTTTTCAGTGTCATTTTATGGTTGGTTATACTTTGAAGACGTTGAAGGATAGTAAGCAGTGCTGTAAATATGTGATAAATGGATGGAACCATGATATCTTTGTTTGTCAAGAAGCAAGCTCTTACCGTTTTAAAACAATTCAAAGTTTAGTGTCATATAAATTCCAACGATTCACTTAATCTTCTTTATTATTTATAGTGCAAAGCATTATACTACTGCATCAAAGAAGCTATGGAGAGGAGTGGTCGGCGGCAAGATGCAGCCGAGCTCGGTGGAGAGTTTCCCATACAAGACTGTGCCACTGGGGAAGGCGGTCTTATACAGGTAAAAAAAATTGAATGAAACAAAATAACTGGCTTTAAAATTTACAAGCATGTAGCTCTTGTTATAAATATTTTTGTTCAAAGTAGCGTCACAAGACAACAAACGTAAAAGATGCATAGCGACAATGGACCAATTTTTCACTCGAAATTTATTAACACCTTTTACAGCTGATGATTTATTTGATACTTGTAGAATGTAATTAAGTTTCTATATTTAGGTTGCTATTTATTTAAATAAACATTAATTTTACAATAATCCGAAATAATTTTCAAGGTGTGCATGGAGGGTGTCGGTCTACTATTCCATCACAGCAAGGTATGCATCATATTTTTACTCTTTACATATTTACTCCGCTTTATAAACGTGTTTGCAGTAATATATCTAAAGTATCACTAATCGATTGAACAATCGACAGTGTGACGTATAGCTGCCTATTTGGTCTTATCTTACATGATAAAGTCAGGTAAGATTCATAATCGGCATTTACTCTTAGTTATTAATTATCATCACATACAGGGAAGGGCACATGTAGAAACTTCGTTTGTTTAACATACTGTGACGAAGTATGTTTGTGGGAGAGCGTCTCACGTAAACAACGCTTTCGTGTCCGGATGTGTGAGCCAGTTAACAACTGAAATCACAACTATATAGAGTTCACGTATTAAAGAACTAAATTATTTATCAACCAAATAATTATAAAGATCAAAGGGAGGAAATTGTTTCTTAAGAAGTATAATCAAGTTGGAGAATTGGGTCATTCAAGTGTTAGTAGATATCCCAAGGAATATATTTCAACCAAATATATATATATCCCGTTGCAAGGACCACTCAAACTTTCCTATTTCGAGTTTTTATTATATTTTTTCTTCCGTAGGTCAAGTTTATAAATTCTTGAAGAATTTACAAACAATGTACTTAATTTCTTCAATACCATATTTATTTATTATATTATTATTATACGCGATTTTTTTTGGTTTTTTACTACAGCTTATGTCGAAATAAAATCTTATCGTTTGCCCTTATTTATTCTGATACTAATTCGATGTAATAGCTAGATTTTTTTACATTTTAAGGTTAACCGTTGTCCATCATAATTTAAGTAATCTCCATATGATTTATGCATGTGCTATTTGTCTGCAACATTGGTCCGCTGGAGTGCGCAAAGAGGGCGCCGCCTGTCGCTCCCTAGGAACTTTTGAGATGGTCCTTGACACGCGCTCGGCCGCCCTCAACTAATTTTCTTCTTTTTGTCTGTTAAATCTTTCCGGACACGCCGAAACCGCGCCGCTACGCTAAAGGATTTCGAGGTACTCAGTGGTTCATATCCTAGTAATGGCTGGCTCTTACGATAATCGGCACGACCTTTGCGACCTTTGATCAATGTCACGTGCACCGTATTGTTCGATTAGCGATAATCGTTCGAGGTCGTAGGGCTTTACTTGTAGATTTGAGGCTTACCAATTGTTTTTAGCCGTTGTTAGCATTGTTTTAGTATAATCCCGAGTGCGCCGAGCGCCGATGTGCGTGCATGCACTTAGACGCCCTTTGTTTATTATTTGTTCATTATCGCACCTGACAGCTTGCATACTTATCACGGATCCGGCGATTCCGGTTTTATTCTTTCGCCCGTGTCAAGATTTTAGTCACTTGGTCTGTTTTCACCCGGAACCAGAGCGAGTGTCGCGAGCGATACGAGCTCAGCGGACGCAAGTCACGAGGTCAGTCGTAGAACATTTGCCATCTCACAAGTTCTGGCGCGGCTCTAGGGTCAGCCGCGCGGTGCCCTCCGCACTGTTCCCGTCCCTTCCTTCTCGGAGCCACCTTTCCTATAATCCGTGCAATTATCGTTCTGACCTCGCACCGCACTGCACCGCATCCCTTACCCTCCGCTAATCACTTACATCGAGTTTTTCTTGACAGTAATTTTATATTTGATTCACATCGCGTTAATCCCGCTGAATGGCATAGTTTAGTGCTAACGATAATTTACACAAAAGATAGCATCGTAATATACGTTCTGCTTGTGCATCATAGCCCAAATCCGTCGTAAAGCGGTTACCCGCGTGTGTGAATGTAGTGAGCATGCTATTTCTAATATTTTTCATGATTTATGTAAATAATGCCAGAATAATCTATAACTTTTTTATTACATTTAATTACATCATAGCAATAAAAATATATCCTATAATCAAAAACAAATTGACCATTTTAATAATAATGAAACATCAATGTTGTAATAATAATGAATACATTTATATTATTAAAACATGCTATTACGATAATTATTTGTAAATAACAGTTTTTATATATATTTGTTAATGGCAGTATTTACTCTTATCAATTTGAAGGCTCGTTATTTAATCAAGTATAAAATAAAAATATTTTTATACCAATATTGTTTGTATTTCAGTTCTTTGTACGGCTCGATCATATACGAAAGTGCTTCACTCAAAATGGCGGTATCTTCGTGTTAGAAGAATTTAGTAAGTATGAAAGTAATCTACAATTTTTTCGAATTTGTTTTTAATGAGCGGTAAAGAATACCCAAAATTACAATAAGCAACTTCGTCCACTGTGTAATAGAATTAATTCAAATGAACTATAGGTTATTAACAGATGTATGGAGATTTAAAATTTTAAGTTCATGATAACGCCTAAATTCACAATCGACCTGTTGTTTAAAAATAAATTAAGCGTTTTTAAAGCATTTTTTTATTTATTTATTTGCTTTTTTAGGGAGATTACAGAATTAATACTAGTGATTAAAATCTCTACAATAGTACACCTACTTAACATCAAGGCTTGCAATTAAGAAATTATCATTGCATTTATTAATCAAGTTTTTATATTCATAAAGAAAAAAAAACTAAAAATATAGGTTATCTATTTATCTCCTAAAAAGTTCTTAGCTATGGCTTCTTTCACAGTTTGTATGACGGTGCCAAATACATCAAGGCCGTAATTGAACGGTAATTTATTATAGTTATCGCAGACTCGCATAATAAAAGAATTATGTTCGTAATAATATTGCGAAAAAAATGTATGTATTAGCAACGGTTTTTAAGGCTCAATTCAGGTACAATGAAGACAGAGCTTAGACACGAGTTTCGGGCTGTCAACTGAACCGTTGGGCTCATCAAGTTAGCAGACCTCAATGATGCGACGCCGCTCGCTGCGGAGCAAGAAATGATAATGTTATTAAGCTACATTTATGTTATAAGTTATAATTTACTTGTTACAGATCCAAAAACCAGGCAGATAATTCAACGAAAGTACAAGTCGATGATGGCAAGTATATACAAATAGAGTTCATTGCATCCCTTGTGTTTAATGTGTTTTTGTTTATTTCTTTCACAACCCCATCTCTTATGTTATAGGCAGAGAAAGTAGTGCTTGATCTTCATCGTTTCTTCTCCATATGGCTTTCTCGGTACAATATCATTATCGAGACAGACGGAACCGACACGAACTATGCACGTTATGTCTCATAACGCACTGATGTATGTACTCCCTCTACGTATTTTACGTTTGCACATTTTTCCTCATATTTTGCTATTAGTGTTATGTTTGTCATATTTTTAAATGTACCATTAATGTGTAATGTATTATTATTTATAATCATTTATTATTTCACAAGTTCCATACGATTTAGAGGTAAATAAAACGACAAAAATTAACACAGCATTCTTACTGAATATAAAATAAATGTGATTATTTATACTATGTGAGATATATGACACATGTTTACACATTCACACCATTTTTCAAATTTCTAAATCTAGCTAATACTTAATTATATTTTCGTTACTACAATAACGGTGGTCTTGTGTTTAATTTTTTAACTTTACTTTATTAATAATTCCGTGGAAAGTTACAATAACCTTTAAAAATTTCTAACAATGTTACGCCATCGAAGAACCTTATTTTTTTTAATCAGTTATAAATTATTAACACGGTGAATTTTCTATTATTCGATTAATAATATTTAATTTATAATGGTAACTTTCTATTTTTAAAACATCTTTACTGAAGCTTAATTGTACACTATTTTATTAACAATTTTATTAACAAAAAGAAGTAAGTAAACTTTGATTTTGTTCACATTTTGAATATTTAACTGTGTTAAAGTCATCGGTGACTATTGAACGTACTAATCTATCTCTTATAATGTTCAGGCTGATCAAATTTGCTACGCGGTGCTGTGCGTATTCTCCTACTTCGCGGCGGGACAGGAGCAGCGGAAAGCGATACTGGAACAAGCGGCAAGATTACCGCCATCCGCAGGGAAAGCTACACGCACTGACACTACGACCCATGAGACTAAAACTCAAGGCGGACCACAATCCATATCGCGCAAAAACTCCCTTCCTGAATTTCACACAGAGACTGCGAGACACAATGTTCGTTCTACTTATCAAGTACTGAATTATTTATTTGCCTTAATGTAAAGCATTTTATTAAATAACCATTATCTTTCGAGTTTCATTATTCTCCGGTCGTTGCCCGTTAGGTATTGTTCACTTCCATACTTTGTCAAGCCTAGTGCGTTCAATGTTCATTAGCATATTTTCAGACCCTACGAAACACTTAGTTTTACTTAAGTGCAAGTGGAGATTTTGACAATCATAATCTTAATTTGCTTCTGAAGCCAAAAACAATTATTATTTATGCATGATCCAAACGTCATATTCAGATAAATGCATCAGAACAATTGTAGCAAAAACCCGCGTTATCTAAACTGCGACATGTAAATAGTAAATAAAGGAATAATTAAATAATTATGATTGAAATATACATGCATTATTTCTTTTAAGATTATATTTACTCACAAATCGCATAAAAATCTGTTTACTCAACACTAATCAAATAGTTGTAACAATACATAAGTAATTGATATCGTTTCTCAAATATCTTCACCTAATTGAATTATTTAACCTTAGATGGAGAAATTTGATAATGGTGTAGAATCACGATCTACAACTATGAAAATCAACAGTGGCACTGAATGCGACGTGAGGCTAACTTCAGATAGACAGCGCATAACACAAGATAGGTATTACCGTAGTGTTCCCAAGCAATACGATGAGAATCCACAAGGAAGCTCCGAGAGGAAGCATGTAGACTCTACTCAATCCCAACATAACAACGATTTCGATAGTCCGGAGAGAACAGAGGCAAATAGACGGAATAGTACAGATAGACGCGATGCACCAGAGAGGCCCGTGGCGCAAAGGACAGAGAGTTTACCTCCGCGCCGCCCTCCCCCGCCCGCACCCGTACAGCAAAAATTGGCGCGGGCGCACTCTCACGCAACGACGTATCGATCACAAGATCCTCCAGTAGTAAGTAGTTTTTATTTTTATCGGCAATAAGCCCTCTTCTTTAGGTATCATCTTTAATGAAGGTCATCATCATGGCAAATAGTAAATGCGTGTTTTTTTTGCTGTACCGCTGGCGTAGATTTTTTAGCCCAATATATATATATATATATAC
>DWQX01002855.1:0-19999 GCA_018245475.1 Pharmacophagus antenor
ATGTATATATACATATATATATATAAAGGGACAACGCTTACAGTTGTTAAAGAAATTATTAGTGAAAATTAGTTAAACACAATTCAGAAATCATACTGAGTTTTTTTACATATGTATAACCTAGCGCCTGACCACTATCCCACCTGATGGTAAGTGGAGATGCAGTCTGAGATGGTAAATCGAACTAATCTAAAAGAAGCTTATTCACTTTTCTCTTGTAAAGATCCACATCATATTTGGACTGAAAATTCCTTTTCAGTAAGGGAAAGTTACTAGAAGATGTTTTTAATATTTCAAGTTTAATCAAAATCACGCTTTTGATACTGATAAAACATTGTGATACTGATAAAAAAAAAAACAGAATCTAGATACTCTTGTATACTCTATTATATACTATTTTCAAGCCTTCGGAAATATCATTACACAAATTTGTTTAAATTTTTTCTAAAACACTTATAACTCGCCATATATTTAAACATATGAAATTAATTCTATTAGAAAAAAAGCTAACAGATCATAGCTTGTCATCATGTGAGAACATTAGTTTCCTTATATAAAATATGTAACTGTAGCTATGACAATATAAAAGTATTTATTAGCACGGTATTTATTATCTGTGAATGTAACACTACGTCAGGTGTTTCCGCTTCAAGTTTAAGACGGGAAGATGTTCATTAAATATTTTCTATTAAGTGACTCACAAGCTTTCCAGACACCGTAAACTTGATTAAAATTTATCACTTCGGGCGCTAATGCGACTAACAAAGGATTGATAGTGGTTATTCTTTCAGGCGAATACAATAAAAGATTCTTTCTTTTTACAGACCATCATTCATTTTTAAAATTAAAGGCTCTTACATTGATTAATATTAAATAAATTTTAATGTGTATAGGCAGTTTGTTTTATTAACAATCTTATAAAAAATTTAATTTATGAATTCCTAATACGATGTTTTATAAAACACTATTAATTTAGCAAGTACAATTATTACATAAAATTGAATAATATTGTAATTAATATGTCTGAATTTCATGCCTGGTTCTTCTAAAGAGAGTCGTCTACTTCTTGGAACCCGTGTTAGAATCAATTTGACCATTTTAAAGCGCCTATAAAAGCCTAATAGAATAAAGTATATTATAAATTAAAATTTTAAAATATGTTTTAATAAACTAAATAAACATGACCTACAGCTTCTAAAGATTAAAACCAGTGACATGGCAGAAATTAGTAAACCCTCTCCAAAGTGCTGCTACTCGTATAACAGCAGTGTTGTTAACACAGCATCTAAAGTTATCATTTCAGATATTCTAAACCGACGTAGTAAATGTACTCTTTTGAATCAAAGGAAACAGAACAGTTTCCGTACTCAGTATTATGCGTGATGCACACGCTCGGATCTTTCTATTTTCGTTGGCGACATGGGTGGTGCGCTTGTCATAAATCAACAAAATTGTTTTATGAGCATCCTAACCGCTCCATTTAAATTTATAAAAATAAAAACATTACAACGAATCTCAGCTAGCAGCCGGTTTGTATATCGTTAAATAGGAAAATATATTTAAATAGAGAGATTAAAATTGTTTAGGTTATTTCTTATACATACATATATATGTCTATATATTGGACATAAAGCTATTAATGATGATGATAGATGTAGACACATATAATCGTAAATAGTTTTTTATACCTTAGTTCTAAAATGAAAATTGAGTACAGCAATTGGTTTTTTTACGTTTTCAAAATCTCGTATCTCAATGCAAATTATTAGACATCCAGGGTCCATAATTTTGGCAATACCGTAATATTTTTTTCTAAAACTGTTGCAAATTCCGAGTTTAATAGGTAAAAAAAAATTGTATCAGATTGTATGGTACAAATAATTTAAATCGATAATATAGAGATTTATATTATGGGCACGGCTTGTTAATATTGTAAAATATGTAGTAAAAGTTTGCACTTAATACTCGAAGAAGCAGCAAGTTAATGATTTGCATTAGTACTCTAAAGCTAAGGGCCGGCGGGCTTCAAAGTTGTAAATCTCCACGTAAAATTAATCACAAACAGTCAAGCCCCGCTATAACTCAGCTTAACGCTGTTCCTCAATGAAAATAGTTTAATATTTGTTGGAGTTTTATGTAATGTTGATTAAACCAATAGCCTTTAATATTGTTATTAAAAATATTGTGTA
Source organism: Pharmacophagus antenor (assembly GCA_018245475.1). Classification (NCBI taxonomy): domain Eukaryota; kingdom Metazoa; phylum Arthropoda; class Insecta; order Lepidoptera; family Papilionidae; genus Pharmacophagus; species Pharmacophagus antenor. The sequence goes on from DWQX01002855.1 coordinate 2,190, forward strand.
AGTGTGTGTCAGTACAAAACCTGCCTGAGCGGCAGTCAAACTACTTCAAATAAAACTGTATTTTTCTTTCGTTACGCATATTTAAACAGTGCAAATTGGCGACGATGATGGGAAGTCCTGGTATTCATGGGCTGAATTGGACTCTGTATATTTTCCTGCCGCTCTCTCCCGAAACAGTATATTTAAATAGTACAAAAATATTACAACTTGATATTCTTAAATTATACTTTGATAACTTTAGCAATACCTGTTCTAATTTTCATTGTGAATTTAAACTTCTTTCATGACTATTTTTTTTTCTCAGAGACAAAACAACATATATCAATTTATTTTAATATACTGTGCTTCTGCAAACAACATTACAAGAGATTAATTAGAACTGGTAGTACATGCATTTGACATATTAAACAACAAACGTCTTAATCTTGAATTAAAAATATTCATCATAATCGTTATAAATGTATAAAATTATCATTTGTACGATTCCCTAAACCTAAATCTGTTACGGCCATACATCCCACATAAAAGACTCATTAAAAATAATGTTATTGCGGTTTTCCTTTGTCTCGATTCCATATTGTAGTTAGTCGATATAACCATTCTATTTAAGGCTCCTTTTCATTTTAAACAAAAGTATTAAATTTGTATGGCGTCGATAAAACTCCTTTCATTTCACACGATATAGATGAAAACATGTAAAAATTCCACCTCAGTCATGTCTTGTGTAGAATTGTCTTGTCTATGAATAATTATTTAAAGAAAAAATAACAAAACTTTAATAAAGCTATTTGTATCAAACTGTTCTTATTGCGTTAATTTAAGACTATTGATTTGTATGATAGTACAACTATTACACATTATACGTTGAATTATACCTATAAAATCTATACACGATATTAATATCCCATCGATTTGAAGTCATCGACGATTAACTAGTCGTATTTGACCTAGTAGTCACAAGGTTATTTATTATTACTCACAGCCAATATTATTAGTGGTATATTTTTTCTTTTATTTTAAAAAATTAACACTGGTTTTTATTAATTTTATGCGTTGATAATTTATCTTTAATACATTACTTAATGTTATAATTTTTAAATGTCTCCATTTCGCAGTAAATTACCGCTTGTCTTGAAACGAAAACGTCCCGAGTTCGATTCCCGGGCCGCAGATATAATGGAGTCTAGTTGGTGGTAGTTTTTCAAACCCGCCTGGTTATATATCACCTTAAATTTCAATCTGGCGCCAAAACATTATTGATGTGTTCCGGCAGTCATACATGTGAGGGCCAGAAGTATTTTGAGCAATCTCGTCTCACCATCTACGACGTCATTGTCACTTAACATCAGGTGAAATCGAGGAAAAAATATGTTTTTTTCTGCGAGTGTTTAATTGTACTTATACACCACAACAAGGATTTGAAAATATGATAAATTATAGAACTTACTATCATATTTATATACATAACACTTTTTTTTAATCTTTAGATACAATACAATGTACACATAACTTGTTAACATAACACTTTAAGAAACAACATTCACTCGCTTTCTTGCAACATGATACATCATCTGTCTGTCGGGGATGCTGCAAATGCAATGCATCATACGCCATGAACATCTCATTTCCAATAACTCTAAGTAGAACAACATTTAATTTTTTGTGGTTTAAATTTTATGGATATATTTTTGATATATTATTTGCATTATTTTAGAATAACTTTTAAAAAACGTTCGTCTTACTGAATAAACAATATCGAATATTATTTTGAAAAAATATGGACAGACCTCTGCCGCTACTGCCGGGTTCGGTGAAATTTGCGCTGTTAGTTTTTTTGACGACTATTACAGCTTCATCGAAACTGGTTCACGAATCCGGTGATCCGTGAGAATATTGACAGACAATCTAGTTATTGAAGTTATTCAAGGTTGTATAAAAAATAAATTTTGGGTATTATACTATAAAAAATCAACTGACAACCCTATGGTTAAGACGCAAGTAACCAGTAATATTAATATCAGTATACATAGTCAATAAAGGTTTAGGATTCTGTCCGTGACACCTAATACCTAATAATAGGTAACGGTCGTATTCCGCCACTGGGCTATTACTGTAGACCATCTAGTACGAGTGTTAAAGTTTAATGAGAGTTATTAACAGAATTGTTGGTAAATAAAAAAGCGTTGTTTATACAAATTCATAATTGTTTTAATTTTTATAAAATCATACTAGATCTCTCCTTGAAAAGCATTGCTTCTTCGTGAATTTGATATCTAAACGCCCTTAGGTACTAAATTTGGATTATATAATTCAGATGAACTATAAAAAAAATACTGTACGTGTGAGTAATCAAAACCACTGTATGATTTAAGCGCCACTTTTTACCACACGCAAATTCTTTGTGGAATCAGTTGTTATCAACGGTACTTCCGTACCGATACGACTTTGCGGACCTTCAAGAAAGGAGTCTTCTCGCTTCTTAAAGATTAGCAATGCAGCTGCCACTCCCTGAATGTAGCTGCTGTCTATAGGCGACGGTGATTACTTTCCATCGCGTGAACCGCTCGCTTGTGTACTTACTTTAGCTTTAAAAATAAATAATCTATATATATGTTAAAAATTTACTATCCTTTACATCTATATATATGATACTTGTTCCTAGTTTTACTAGCAATTTTACTTCTTATACATAAGTACGATAAAAATTTACTGAAATTGTGACCTGGATAAGAAACACGTTAAAAAACCTATGCAAGACAATTAAACTTAAATCTGCCCTGTATCATCATTCTGTAATGCAGTACTTATGCTTTTCTTGTAAAATCAAAAGCATTATTTGTTATTTCACATTCATAAAAATATTATTTACAGCTATTAGAAAAAGGTTAAGTGAATTTAAGAGTTTTTTATATAACCAACGAGAAAGACCTAATAAATGTGAGATTCATACGAGGTTTATAATATACACCAATCCTTATAAGCCTATTTGTTAATAAAATTTAAATACGCATCATTCGGTAACACGGGACATTATATTAAATATTTTCATAACATAATGATTTTATCAGAAAATTATAATACACATTGTAAGCATATAATTCTTCTACTTTTCCTTACAAATACTCAATCTTCAAAGCTTACAGATGAGAGCACTTGTATTGGAAATTGATGAAAGAAGCATCGGACGGCCGCGGTACTCACGGTCAGTTAAGCATTCGTATTCGTACGTTATTGATGTTCATTTTACGTATCGAAAGTTTTCATTACATAAATAACTATTTCAGTCGATTCAATTCACTGCCCTTACATATTTTTCGACAAGATTTATTTTAATAATGATTTTCTGATGAAATTCAATATTAAAGTACAAATTTTAACTATTTTTAAATTTAGTTTTACATTAAATGGTTTATATGCCAACATTTTAATCCATCTTTATTTTTTAATATCAAAAGAATGCGAAACCTTATGCTTGCTCAGAAAAATCAAGTCTTTGGCAAAACAAAACTATTTGTTATTCCCAAATAACCCATTCCACAACAAAATTTAAGACATTACCGTACCTTGAACGTCAGCAAATTATTATTCTTCGAAACGGATTACGGAAATTATTTGGCTCATTATAAGAACCGCTTTATATTCTTCAACATTACCTTACTTCTAAAGAATCTGGTAATAGTCAAAGGAAATTTAAATCTAAACTGATTTCAAGATATTTAATATCAAATTTATAACAATGGCCATTTTATTATTTATCTCCATTATAAACAAAATATAAGTCCATTATAGATTCGTTATTTTTTGATAATTAATTTCAATTGCATTTATAAGGTTTTAATAGTAGCTTGGGAAAGTTCACGAAGCACAAAAATGTTAAAATAATAAAAAGAATCAAAAGACATAACAAAAAAAAACATGGCGTTTGTATCACATCTAATAAAATTGACTAGATATTGAATCCAATAGCGTATATTTTACAAACCCATCGTTACAACCGATATTAAAAATGGTGTAAGCTCAGCATTTTACACAGGATTCATATGTTATGAAACAAAAAAAGTTAGGTTTTATAATATAACATTTTTACATTTAATATAACAATACATAGAACATTTTACAGTATTCCATATATTAATAATTTTGTTTTGTGAAATGTTCTGTAGAGATTCTGCAAAACATAATTTTATGCTAATCATTTTCAAGTTTACCCAACGAAATGCCACCTAAATTTATTTGGACACACAAGCTATAAGGCTATAAAACGTTTAAAAATTACAATGTGTTATTTAGTAGATTTAATTTCAAATTGTAATTAATTATTCAAAACAGTGAGATTTATTGTATGATATATAATATACTGCGAATAAAAATGTATAAGCCTGTACACAAATGTCAAATTCTACATAATAAATTTTTATGTTTCATTTTGCTGCAGGAAATACATTTTTGTAGGTAATAAAATTCTCTAAGATTGTAAAGCCACATTTTTTAAAATATTTAGAGTATCTATTACATCCAAAGCAGTTTTGTATATAAAGAATGTAGTGACAAATATGAAAAAGCGTTTTAATTTTGATATTAATAATTAATGTGGGCGTTTAAACGTAGGCCGGATTGTAATAAGACACCACAGCCGTTTATTAAAATATTAAATATTTAGGCACTGGGTAAACTAACCTGGCAAAATTATCACTTTGCTGAAACACACATTTTTAATATATAATTATGTAATAGAACATTTTTTCAATTTAATTAATGATTTGTTATTTTTAAAATTTTCATTAAAATAAAAAATGAATAACTATTATACCATGAATACGTTAGTGTCGTATGTGTTTTTTTATAACAAGCCGAGTAATACAATTTAAAATTATTCTACTCCTTCATATTTTAAAACTTGCAGTCGTATATTTTTTTTACAATCATCAATAACATTAAACTTTTGAATAAATTCAACCAAAATAAAATATGAAAAATGAGGAATTAGAAATATTTGATAAAGCTGTCTTTCTTGGTATAACATTGGATTCTAAATTACAGTCGGGTCCACGTATGGTAAAGCTATCGAGTAGACTCCGCTCCGCAATGTAAGCCATTAGGAAAATAAGCCAAATAACTGACGTTAATTTCGCGAGATTAGTATATTTCAATTATCTCTATAGTATCATAGCATATGGCCTATTATTCTGAAGCAATGCCGCGGACATTGATACCATTTTTGTACTCTAGAAACGAGCTATTCGGGCTTATTATATATTATATTATATTATATTATCTATAAGATAGTAACCAGGAGTCACTAAAAAATAAATTTAAAGAGATAAATATCATGACAATATATTGTCATTGAATATTTGAAAACTTATCATGTGTACATACAAAATAAAGACAAATTTAAGAAAAAATGAGATCTCCATAATGTAAATCTAAAAAATAGAAATAAACTAGCCATGTCCATTATTAGGCTTCATAAAGTATTGAACTTATTTAAGTGTAATTGTATTACATTGTTGTAGAAACAAATTGCTAAACGATGTAATTAATTTATCCATCAATAAATTTAAATGTTTTGTAAAACGAATTTTATGCAAAAAAAGCATACTATAGCGTAGTCGATTATCTAAAGGATTAACACGTTTGAAAATGAATTGCTCTTCATAAATGGTACAGACTGTACTTGTAAGTTTAGTAAGTACAATGACAAATAAAAGACAAATCCCTTGGATTTCTTATGAGTTCTTCTCAAAGGAGAGCGCGTTGCGAACTGACAGTATTTGAAATACGTCGATTAAAAGTGATTGTACAGATCCTATTTAAAAAAAAAAATTGAGTTAGAGTTTGAAAGGAGTTTTGAAAATGTTGTCGTTATTTTTAATTAGTTTCAAAAAAAGAAAAGCGTCATATTAAAAAGTGATATTTTTTGTTTCTGAACTACTACAATATTAGAATAATCCCTATTAACGGACCTCGATAATGTATCGCAAGGTAAACCAATAGTAGAATAATACCATAGTATGTTTGTCAATTGTCGCTAGTGGTATTTCTGGAGCAATACGACAGGAGCCTTCAAAAAAAGAGCCTACACCTTGGTTAAAGGTCGGCAAAAAAAGTAGACCCTGATACAGGTAAAGAAACAGCAGTTGCAGAGATATGCTATATATAGTATATAATTAATAAATAATTAAGAAGGAAGAATTAATACCTATGTTATAATTTCTACATGAGATAAAACTCACAAGCACCGCATGCAATTAACGGGCAATTTTTCATGATTGTGTCAAATAGTCGTGAAATATGGGAAACAATTTGTGCGATATCATGTCCCTACGGACGTATCCAAAATTTTATATTACATGTACAAACGTGAAAAATGTCCATCGGTAAATTAAAAATATTCTGGCTTTATACAGGTGATATTTTCTGCCGATTAATAATTAATTGCTATATAAAATTTTCCTATTTGTCCCTATTTTAATAACCTTATGTTAAAAATTAAAATAGAATGTTGTTTATGTTCTATCGTTTTATGCAAACCAATGATTCGTTTCATTTTATATCTCAAAACAACGAGACTTTGTATTGTTGTGCAAACATTTTGCCTAGAGGAATACTGTTGCCAAGCTTATTATTAACTATCAGATGAACATCCAGGTTATCCTCTTTCTTATAAATTACAAAAAAAGACGACACAACAGGTTTTTCTTAGATTACTAATACAACAGCTCTCACTATAAAAATAAATACACATTGCCCAAATTGTATAATAGATGATACTTTAATAAAAAAAAATACGGCAACATGAAAAACTTTTCATACGAACTACGAGTACAAAATTAATTTCGATGATAATAGCAAAATATGTATCGGGGTAGGAAATAATGTACAACAGATTTTGTTCCAAATTATAAAGTAGAGTAGTCGAAGAAACTTACCAAGTAATTTACTGCTCCCATTGATGTATTAGAATCTATTTGTCAACAAAACGAATGTACGTGGCAGCCCCCGAAATGTTACCCAACGAACTTTTCAGATAGTTTAGCAGTTTACCATGACCGTATTACAGTACTTAAAGTTAATTAAAAAAAAATCTGGCTCACTTTTACTTTTTTTTCTAAATTTAAATTATTTTTGGGCGATTTGATTAATGTACAAGACAATTCAGTGTGATCAGTTTCCAATAAACAAAATATATTTTTTGCACTGGGGACTGGTAGTTAAAGTTATATCTATTTTAACAAAGAAACATTACATTTATTAAAATTTTTAACCGGAAAGTAAGTTATTGTTCGGATATATTTCATGTTTTTATATTATTTTTATTTGCAATCGTATTGAGGGAGCAGCCTAATCTTAATAATTAAAAAAAACCATTACATTACTTTACGGTAATAATGAAATAATCATTTTTAATACGTGATTATGACAAAATTATTTCTGATTTAAAATATCTTCTTATAGCCAGTTTAATAGTTTTTGAAGACGCATTGAGTATTTATTTGAAACTGATACGCTTAAAAATTATTGTTATCATTCTGGATCTATTGTACAAATGTACAATATCATATAATGTATAGAAAAGTGATTGTAGGCAATATAATGCTAGTTAGTTTACTAAAATGCCCACAATAATATAGATAAAGAAATAAATAACTGCTCTCTATTATATAAAACAAGAAACAAGTTTGCCATAGAGAGTTAACGACATTTTGTTAGGAAGGTTGTTATTTCAATTCCAGGTATTTATCCTTGTGTACAATTAAACATTACCAATAAAAATAATCACTTCAATATATAAAAAACTTTAAAATACAATATTATTTTTAAAATAATTATTTAATTTTTAAGAAACAAACAAGAATTATTTTTAATTTTAACGTGAAAATAATATAATGATATTTATGTAAAGGATAACTTTGACAAAGATATGCTTGACGTATAATGAAAAAAAAATTATAAACACTATGTATACATTTTAAAATATGTCATAATTTCTTTTATACGATTTAGTTCTACCTAAAATTTTATCTATATCATCTCTTACATGATATATGAATATCTCAAGTGACAATTTCCCTACTTATCAATTTTTATTTCGTACACATCTTTTAAAATATAAATCTTCGGATTTTAAAATTTGGAAAATACATAACATATATCAGTGATAAAGTTTTGCTTTTAAAACCTTTTTTTATATAAATATTACGTAAATTGAAATTGTGAAAGACGTTACTAGACCTAAAAATAATGAATAAATGGGCAGACCAAGAGAGAAAAACAAAAGACGGGCAAATAAGATTAAGTACGGTAAGACAGCTAACGGTCAGGTCCTCTCATTACCATTAGTTGTAACACAATTTAGAAAAATAAAATCTTTTATTACTTTTAGTAAGTCCAACAATTTTCTATTTTAATTATTAAACAGTGGTTTCGACTTAAACCATTATTAATAATTATTTAATATTTTATACTATTTATAGCATCCTATGAAATACAAATATGCGGTGAATACAAGTTGATAATGATTTTTGAATATCTACAAAACACGTATTCCTTTTTTTGTTATTAATTTTGTTTTAAACACCAACAGTGAAAACTCTACTTTCAGTGATCCAAAGACAACTCACAAGACCCAGCCAACAACCACTCATTTCATTTCTTACTCTACACCACAACTAATCTAATCACTAATAATGATTAATCAACTTTGAATGAAAGATGCATACATATATATTTTTTAACTTCATTATTACTTGAAAAAGTGGTTGGATTTTTTTTAATCTGTCCATAAAATAACACCACACGAAAAAGTGATATTTACTCAGAATAAAACAACAGAAAATAGGATATGGGACTATAAAAAACAATGTAAACAGGAATAATAATGTTTCATGAAGTGATTTCTTTAGTTCTCCTTTGGGGGCGCTATAAAACGTTAGGTTTGAAAATAACACTCCATGTATGTACGGATAGATAGCCTCTTCTATTAAACACATGTGAAGTATTATTTTAAATTTTAATACTTTCAAGCTGATTTATCTTTAACAGTTTTTTAGAAGTACTCAACGCGTATCGCCACTATACGAGGCAACTTCAAATGAAACAAACGCATTCAATGCTGTTGAGCGCATAACATTTCCTGAACATAATATATAACATTTAAAAAATTTTTAACGTTGAAATAATTTTTATTTGTTGTTTATTAAAACTTACAGAACATGACATGTATTCTTCATGTGTTCTTGATTATATCTAATTTGTCTATTCAGAAAGAGTTGAGATGTTATAGTTGTTCAAATAAATGCTGATTCAAAATATGAGAAACAATAACAATAACATTGTCGTAAAGTCTTTACCGTTTAGCCCTTATCTCGGAGTAGAAAAATATAAAAACAAAATAAATGTCAAACATAAAAACCAATGTAAGATGTAGAAACAACTTGTTTCAAACTCGAATCTATGATTACCAATAATTATACAAGGAAAAAATTAAGAAAAAAACAATCAGAATAGCGTATTTATACCTCGTACACAGAATATGTAGACAAATAGTAAATATAATTAAATCATGTTTCAGTGTGAGTAGTATTAAATATACAAGAAATAATTATTATTTTTGTCTGACAACAATTCCAAGTGACTCCAAAACTTTGTTAGTGTTATTTAAAAAAAAATATTTTTAAAATAAATTTATTAATTGCACATTTTATTTACAAAATATTTGACTCTTATACACATATTTACAACTGAAAGTAGAATCACAGGCAGAGGCAGATCTTATACTACGAAACGAACGGTGCCTACAATTTTCTAGTTTTGGATATTATCATCTCTTGAACATCTTGTCCATTGCTGCAACGGGATAGAATCCGGCATAGAATATTTAATATAATATACATTATTCGAACAGACACAAATACTAAAAATACAAATTAACTGATATTCAGATACACGAGTTAAAATTCAGGAAACGTCTACATGCATCGTGGGTTAAGGGAATCCAATTGTATATTTATAAATGACTTGTTGGAAATGCTGTGTTGCTCATCACTCAATGTCAGTACTTTCATACACCTCATTCAGAGAGAATTTACAGTATGATTATTTTTCATGCACGCAAGATGTTTATTACTACACGTGTATTGTTAGCCGCCTGTCATGTTGCCACCCAGAATGATAAATTATCCATTAATACTTAGCCTTCACTTTCATTAGCATGTCAACGTCACGATTTTAACAGGGTGAACATAAAGTCCTTGCTTATTTAAGCAGATTGCGTAAAAATTTAAGCTACTGGCACCACTAAAATTAATTATTAACTTATAAAAAAATACAGATTATGTAAATTTTTCTACAGATATACACAGTAAATGTGATGGTGAATTTGATATACTGGTTAATATCGACTGTACAATATTTGTTCTTGTATTATGGAATCGGGAAAAGGTCTATATTATTTTCGATCTCTAGAATTTGATTTTACGGGTTGATATGAGGGCGGAGATAAGCTCAAGCAGGATGAGTTTGATTTATGATGGCCTTGCCCCTAAATTTGTATTGACATAAATAAAATATAACAGTCCGTCCGTTTCCGTTATTATAAGATTCCTTATGAAACATATAAGCGATTTATGATTTTGAGCATTTATATAAATGAAGACACAGGTTTTCCCGTAATATAAATAAAAATAAAAATCCTCTTCCATAAGCCTTACTTTAAACAATAGCAAGGAAATATTACACAATTAATAATTAAAGAAAAACTGAACTGACGTTTAATTAAAACCGAAAGAAACATATTTGATACAAAAAGTGTGCGTAATCACTCTGCCTTATTTTTCTTCCCTAAAGGATCGATTTAAAATATCATTTACTTAATTAACGTTGTAGTATATTCTTTTCAAAAAAAAAAAAATAAACGCCATACATACGCAAATGACATCAAAATCATAGGTAACATGAAAAATTAACAAACGTAGCATATATACACGTCAATTAAAATACTCTTTTGTCGTCAGTAAGTCTTTAAGTATCAAGTACATTTTTACAAAAATAAATTAATTGTACCAAATAAAATTGTTTTGTGCAAAACGAAAACATAAATTAGCAAGTCCTTGTCAATAAAGTAAGTAATATTGTTCGAACGAGCGTTGCCTAATGCTGCCGTTTGTACTGCTAATGGAATTGCGTATCAATTAGTTAAGTGAACTAAATTGCATTGTATTCCGCCTTGGAATTACTACAGAATGAAATGTTGAGAGATGGTCAATTGAAGGAAAAAATAAAAACTTTGTCTGTTACTTTTTGTAGTTGAGAAAGTCAAATGCACTGTTATGGTCTCTTGACCTGCAATTAGATATTTTCAGTTAATTTTCAGTTTATGTTAATTGTCACTAATTAAATTCGATTGCTGTTAGTTTACAGTTAAACATATTACCATATGAAATAAATATTCATACTTTATTCAAACAAAAAGCTGACTACTGTGAGATTAATTTAGCAAAGTTAGAATATGTCTTAGAAATTTGAAATAATTTATATACGAGGACCTTTTTGAACATAGATTAAATTCGTTCTACAGTGAATTGCACTCTTGGCATTATAAGCTGCCTTTTGATAAACATTGGAAAGAAAAGGATATATTCTCATATGTCACTGAGCTGCCATCGTAATTTTATAAATCGTTGTGAATGTCACATAAATATTGATACACTTGATTGTATGTTACCGTTACTCTTAAACAAAAATGCTTATGAAACATTGAACCTACGTGTACCACCAACATATGTTAGATATTTTGATTTATTCAAACTTTTAACCATATTTTTACTACTTTTAAATCTATTTAGGCAGATTAGAAACTTTAAAAGCTAATTAATAACCATTGAAATTAGTAGCTCCTTCCCAATTTTTTGTAGATCAAGAGTGCATTTCTGCAATAAAGATTTGTTTACACTGAAAAAATATCGAACAAATTCTGTATATTTATGAATTTATTTTAGCTTGACGACACAATAAAAAAACTTATCATATTGAAAAGCTATATTCAAAACTATACTCTACTTCTACGTACTAATTGATCGTAGGAATTGAATGCGTTTTACAAATGGAGCGTGTTACAATAGGTAAATAAAAATGATACTAGTTTTTTTCCTATGTCTATGTCAATGGTATAATTGTTTCTAATAATTTACTATCCAGAATGAAAGAAATGCATTTGACAACTTCATAATGAAATGAATACATTTGTCTATTTCAAATTATGAAACAGCGAATTCAATATATAGATAAAATATAAACACGTACCATAATTGTAAATAGTCAAAATTATTTTTTAGCAATTGGCAACAATTACCATCTTATGCGTTTTTACATAATTTTCTTTAACATAGATATTGCATTAACTTGAAAGATCTGAAAATTACATAGTGCTACAAATGACAGCTTTAGTACTAGTCCGTCATACTGTCTATTTTAAAGAACATCCCTTTCAGTAGTAAGAGGTTGATCGTAAATTAAAGTTGCTTTGGTGACAAAAAGAGGAATTGTTGTAATTTCTCATGGCAGTTTCATTGCGACCTACCATATGTTAACGCTCTTAACTTGCTCGATATCATTCCGTCAAGCTTTTGTCTCATTTTTTATTACACTTAATATTTGGCGCTCCCAAGGTCACGTTAAAAACACATTACTTATCTTTATGAGAAAGTACACCGAATTGAATTAGATACTAAATTCAACAACACAGCCCCGGACATTTTAAATTGGCTTTGTAAGAAGAACTTTTCATACAAAATTAAATGTTATTGAAGATTTTAAGTTACGCTCCATCATTTATTACGGGAAATTAAAGTATAATAAAAAAACTGAAATAATAAAATCGGGTAACTTTTGATAGAAAACTTAAATGTGAAATTTTTATACTAACAACGTTGCCCACAAGACGATCAATACAAAAACATATAACAACGAATACCTGCGAAAAACCGGGTAAATGGTCCTGATTTATGGATGGTGCGTGCTATGCATGTGGCTTACACGCTAAAATGAAGTGACAGAAACCCCAAAATAGGGCCAGTTATGAAACGTGAATAAAATATAGATAAACTTATATTCACGATAAGAGCTGAAACATCTATTGTCATAAAAGAAACAAAAGATTATCGTGTGTGGCAATTTTCGATAAAAAAATAGTACTAAAAATATAGCGGAAAAATATTATCTTTCTGTAATATAATTTATATATATTATAAAATTCAATTATTATTTAATAACGTCTATTATAACATATTTTCCTTGCGAAATAAAAGCATTTCATTATATACTTTAAAAAATATTAATAATAGGAATATAAGTTAGGCGGGTAAATGTATCCAGATACATTAAACGACATAAAATACCAAAGCCATTACAGGGGCACAGGTGGATGTAGCGATGGGTACTGAAATTTTAACGAAGCTTTAAAGGTTTACTTTAAAGTAACATCTGGATGCAAACCGGTTTACGAGACTGCTTTCTTCTTTTAAGACATTACAAAATATTTAATGTCGATACTTAATAAAGCCTACCAATGCGAATCAATTTCCTGAAATTTATAACATTTGTTTTTTTTATTTCATTTTCGTCTTGGGTGGTGTGTTGTTCGATAAGTCGTTTAAAAATGCTGCAGATAAGTGAGTACGACTTTTCCTTTCAAAGCTCGGTTAACAAGTATTGAGCTTTAAAATATCAATTTTTCAGCGTTAAGTATATCCCAAGTGGGCTAATGATTATTGAATGTGCCAAGTGTACAGAAGCATTGTATACAATACTAACTTGTTGTACTGTTTGCTTTCTTTTTTATTTGACCAGAGTTTAGATGACCAGAGACACGACAACGTGAGGGGTATTAACATGTAATATTATATAATAGAATATTTGATTTCATACGACTTTATTATGAAATTCACATTGCAATCTTGCAAAATGACTGCTTTGAAGTTATGGCCGATGTAATCATTCAATACAAACACTCTCAGCGACTTGGACAAAGTAAACATAATATTACGTCTGTACACCAAAACAGCTCATAAACATTTGATTGTAAATCCACAAGTTATATTATTTAGAAAGTATGTTTTGATATCGATAATAAAGGGGTAGTAATACAATAGCATGCTATAACTAAAAAAAAATTGTTTAAAAGAGTAATATATGTTCACTAATGGAATTTTTACAGAAAAATATTCTCTTTGACAAGGCTTAGCTTACTCGTTACTCTTTTCTTTTTTCATACCATCACTACAGTTATTTATATCATTCAGCAACAATGTGCTAACATTACAAAATATTTTAACAGGCGCTGCAGCTTATTAAGCATTTACCGTTAAGTACGAAAGCAAATTTATCTCTAGTGCCTAGAATTGTTAATAAACGACAATTCAAAGCTAATAAATAATAAAATAAGTTAACACTACGCTCGAAATTTAGCCCACATCAACATCGAATTGAATTCGCTAATGTGCAGGCCTCAAATGCAAAGGGTTAATTTATCATTTACCATGAAAAGAGACTTATTATGTTATGTCTCAGGACGGACAAACCTAACGTAGTGCAGATTAAACATCCTAACAAGCAGCTTATTGTTAATAGCTGGAGTACACTTCCCACCAGGTGAATAAATTGATCAAATTCTACGGATCCATAAAAAAGATAAATTTTTCAAGAGTTTAAATACTTTTAATAGGTTATATAGGGATATAACGATAAGTTAGACGTTTAATTTACATTGTAGTAAATTGTACAAACATTTGGTCGTTACATTTTTTTTTTATTTATGTAATTATTATTAAAGTTGAAAAATGAAAAATTATCACGACACAGTTAACTGGTTAAAAAATGTTTATCACTTTAACACTAGATTACGGACATTTCTTCAAGATTTTTTTTTATATCTACAGTAATTTGATGCATTATTGTATTCTTATTTTTCTCTTTAGATAAAGAACGACGTATAAAACAACGTTGCCAGTAGTACAAAAATATATAAGAGTCAAACATAGTATCCGCAAATTTCTACGTAAATCTAGTGCTAATATAATAAAGAACCTTGACCGAAGCAATGCAGGTCTGATTATATCAAAATTTCGTTTACCGTATAAACGTTAGGTTATACTTCTCTTATTGTAATAGTGTGTAATTTACTTCAATTTTCTCTGAAATAAAAAAAAAGTTTCAAAAAAATATTAAATAAATAAAAGGTTTCTTTGTTAGAAATTCTTTGTTTAAATTGTTTGTGAAAAGTGAAAACAAATGAAACCTTGCAAACAATGCCTTCGCAGACTTCAGCATACGACGCAAATAAAAGTGCTCAGTTCCCACGCTGTCGGGATATCCTGTCCATTCAAAGGTTTGTGAAAAGAGGTTTTCAATGCCGATGGTGCGGAATAATGTAAAGCGAATCCGTCAGCAAAGTTAAATTATGTATCATATTAAAAACGTCAGTTTTTTATAATGCTTTTTAATTTAGATATAAATATTTGTAATCGCTTTTTTTTACTTTATTTTATAAATATGTTTTTTCATTTATTGCTACATTTTAAGATATCCTGCAACCGTTATTCCACTTTAGTCCGGTCAAACCTTTCTTTTTTTCTTGATCAACTGAGTGCAAACACGTGAATTCAGAATTCAATTAGATCATTCCATAATAATTCACCTGGTATATAAGCTTGAATCCTTTTTTATATGAAATCAGAGCAGAGAGAAAGAAAAGCAGTACCGAAAAAAAGTGAAAAAAGATAATATTGTTTTTAATTTAATATGCAATAGTCAAATATTTTACAAACGATGCCTTAAGGTCATATTAAGTTGTGCCTATTGCAGGTATAAAAATATATGTAACAAATTAAAATATTTCTTAGTATAATAAATGTAATACTTAATGCTTTTTAAAATTTTATTAAATCTAAGAAATGCACTGGAATACGCTCAATTGAACATTTAGTGAAAAGGAAGTCAAACGCAAGTCTTAATTCCTTAACAAATCTGCACTACACTGCCGTTTCATAGAATTTATTTAAAACATCGTAACTTCAATACTTTGGAAAAATACAGAGTTTTTCCATAGTATTGGATTATTTTGGAAAGTCAACAAACTCTGTTATTAAGGAAGCTCAGCAAGATTTAGATAAAATTAAACTGTGGTGCAAAATAACTTGTTAACCTTAAATGTATCAAAGACATCCTGTATGATTTTCTCTGCGAAAAACAAATATACCCCGGAACTTTGTCCTCTTACTGTAGATAATAAGAACATTCATAAATCTAATGAAGGAAATACTTAGGTCCATTTTGGACAATAAATTAATCTCAATAGAACACATTGACAATATTCGGTCCAAATTAATGCCTCTTAATCAACCTTACTTGAGACAAATAGCTGAATATTTTCCAGTATCTATTAAAAAGTCATATATAACATCTCTTATCGAGCTATATCTAGAATATTTAAGACAAGTACTGGAATATGCCGCAAAAACTAATCTTTATAAGTTACAACGAAGTCATAACAAGGCAGTTAAGGTGCTTTTTAACTACTACTACTACAAATCTACAAAAATACTAAATTTGAATAACCTTTATACACATAATACATGTCTCCTAGTTTTATAAAATCTTTTGTAATCCGCACATTCGAATATTATATTTGCTACAACATCACATGGATATTATATCTGTAACAGGCGCAAGTTAACATTACCTATGTCTAAAACCAGTGTACGAAAGAGAAGTAACAGGTTTAAGAGAGGACAACTCCACAAAAATCTTACCTGAAGAGATTTAAAACTGTTCTTCTATTGCAACGTCATTAGCGAAATCTACTTGTTTTGGGCGAATGAAATATTTTAATAAGTATTTGCCGCTTTTTAAGCGAACTCTTTATTTTTGTAATACAAAAAATGTATTAAACCCGAAATTAATCAAAAATCCGCCAAAGCGGAAGCTCCAAATTGTTCTATCCCTTATTGTTGGAATTCAAGGGTGTCTCAGTGAGAGTGCACTTTTTCATTTTAAAATAAAAACAAGTATTTTATGTTAGAGTTGTGATATTTTTATTGTATTTCAAAGAAGATATGTTCCGATTAAGTATGGAATAAAATATCCGGCAAATCACCCCCACGGCTCCGATGACAAGCCGTTACTCTTTTCATGAAGTTGCATGACTTTTGCACAGAAATGTGGCTGTATCTCACCGATGACGCGTTTCGATTCGATGACCGATGACGGATTTCCGATTTGATCGATTGAATTGTTTCCCGAGATTTCACAAAACCTCATAGAAAAAAATCAAACGATCTTGGTGGCCAGTTAACATCAGAATTTCATGAGATAATGTATTCTGGAAATCGTTGTTGCGATAAGTCGATTATTTCATGCATGGTGTGGTAGGTTGCGCCGTCCTGCTAAAACCACAAGTTGTCCAGATTCATGCCGTCCAGTTGAGGCCACAAGAATTCCGTTATCATATTCCTGTAACGAATGTCGTTCACAGTCACTGCAATATCGGACTCATTTTCAAGAGTAAGGTCCAATCACACCGCCTGATCAATATCCGCACCAGACAGTTACTCGTTGTGGGTGCATTTGTTTCTAATGGGTTGCATGAGGATTTTCTGAGTCCCAATTCGACAATTTTGTGTATTCACAAAGCCATTCATTTGAAAATGCTGCATCGGAGAAAATTACATTTTTCGGAAAATTGGTATCGACTTCACTTTGCTCCATTACCCATTGAACGAATTGCCGGCGCTTTCCGTGGTCTGCTGGTTTGA
>DWQX01002856.1:0-19996 GCA_018245475.1 Pharmacophagus antenor
AACAAGTCGTTTACGTGATGATAAGCGATGAAACTGTACATAAAATGCTAATAATGTCATCGCCTAGAGATTTTTCTTTTACACTATATTCCGACACTTTCTTCTAGGCTAGTAAAGCATCTTACGAACGCAGCAATCTATGCTCACTTATATTTCGCCGTAGGAAAACGCGCTACTTTGTTGAACCTGGATGGTCTTCGGTGAGAGAGACCAACAATATAATCATTGTAAAAATAAAAAAGGGATCATTAAATACAATATTAACGTTGAATTATAAAAATTGGAGCGATTGTACCATGACGACAATAATAGCCGTGGCGAGCACGCAAATAGTGTTGATATACAGCCTGAGTTCGGTCAGTGCTGGACGCAAGCAGCCGATGGTATGCAGCGGGCTGATGCATTGCTCGCCGCTCTATACAAAATAATGAGAAATTAAATTAGATAATATCCTTTAAGATTTATAATGTCCACGTTATCACATTATCACGTTATTCAATTAAAGCCAGTAACACAATTACAGCAAACCCCTGTAATTTTATAACAAATTAATAAAAAATTAAAACAGGGTTAAAAAAATACCCCCGGTAAATCTATTTCAATTTTTAAAGACTCATAGTTACAATTCAATATACCTTCCCATTGAGCAGCCGACCGCAACAGGACGGGGGGAGCACTCTGCGATGCTGGTACCAGTCTGTGTATGAGTGGACACCGCAACACTTCAGCTGAAATAACAAGTGTGCTTGTTACCGAAACGCAGAACAGACTATTAACAGAAACTGGAAAAAACAAACTCTATAAGGAAATCATAAACTGATACAAAATCAATATCTTCGATTTTTCTACTTTTAAGTATGAAAAGAGATCAATTTTAAAATAAACTCATTATAAGGAAAAAGCAAACGTCAAAATCGAATATAATTTTAATAGGAATGAACAAGTTCAAAATCTACTAATATTTACAAGATCAAATTACTTTTATTTAATTTTTAAACCTCAACAAGAACTACTTCGTAAAATCTTATCCATGGTCTTAAATAAAAATAAAACAACATTCAAACTAAAAGTTAAAATTTTATTACAATCTAAACAGAAAAAAAACTGCGGGAAAAGTTCACGCTGTCCACCCTTCGTATTAATCTAGTTATTGTGAGCAATAGCCCACTTCGCCATTAAGCAGTTAAATGTGTCCCCGAAAAAGATAAATCTTTCAGCAGTTTTAATACTAGTCACAGATTATACATAGGTTATTACAACATTGTGTAAGTTACACGACGATAACGATTTGTCGTTACATTTTGTTATTTATATAATTAAGATGAAAAAAAATTTTGTAAACTATCACAGTAAAGTTAACTGGTCATTTTTAATAGATTATTACAATTAAGCAGTTAACTGTTTTTCATTGCACCCATGGTTAACCGCCATTAAGTCTGCCCGTGTTACAACAATTTGTGTAAAACATAAGTTATTTATATGCGTTTACATATATGCGTGTCGGAGACCCACTGCAAAGGTTTCCGTACCATAAACGCCAATAAAATTACTTTTCTTGTATTATTTTATTTTTATTGTTTGTTGCTGTTTGCCAATACAAGAAAATAAACAATCTGTAAAAATGTCTACTTTCAACCTATCATGGTTCACAAGAGAGAACCTGCTGACAGAGGGACATATAGAGACAGACCCGTACGGCGGATTTTCAGTAATAGGGTTACGATTTATTACCCTTAGGGTACGAAATCCTAATAAAAAAAAGCATAAATTGTCAAGTAAACCTCAATCTGCATGGCCGAAAAAGCGGTCCTGACGGCGGGGTCAAACGTGTCGTGGCTCATGGCGCGCAGCATGCTTGCGTTGATGGCGGCCGGGTCGCGCACCGCACGCGACAGCCCTGTGATAGCCGCCAGCCCGGTGGACAGCAGCATTATCGACGCGGTCACCAACACCATCAGCTGACAATTGTACAATGTTATACAAATCCGCGACTTCTATCGGGTACTTCGTGAAACCTCCGTTTTGGGTGCCATCTTCTAATGAAGAATGGGGATGATACAAGACTTAGAGCCTCGAAAGAACAGCTAAATAATTAGGATGTTTTTTTTTAACACATGAAGGAAGGTGTACATCTGTGATTTAGGAGATCGGATTGCGTAGGTTCACGTATGCGTAAATTTACTATGATGCATTCTTTACATTTTTAAGCAACATGTATCCTTTTTTTAAGACATTAATCATAGTACTGCTTTTATGTATGTATGAGTATTTTGAACTAGATTCGATCTACTCCTTTAAATATAGTTAAGAATTTTTTTATACAAATATCGCTTGTAACCTTGAAGTATACACATATATAACTAAGTGAACCAGCCTAACGTTTACCCAGAGTGCATGACAATACAAGACAAATACAACAAAAATATCTTCCATACATATCTCTATAATTATCAACAACAGTTGAGTTTATGGCAGTAATCTCCATTAACTATAACTGACGACCAAATGGTGGTCAGTTACATGTTAAAGTTTTTGATTATAAAAACCTAACATGAAACAATACTCCATGTTTCATGGGAAGTTTTTTTTTACATTTTATAGGTACTGTTCAAAAGATTTGAGCAGTTATGATTTATACACACAAACATTTTCATGTGTACAAATGTAATTGAGGGGAAAAGTTATACGGATAGTAACTGTAACTACTGATCTCCCGGAACTGAAATTTTTAAAACGATTATTCAAACTTTAAAAAAAAATATTCGACATGAAGAACATATTAAATTGTGATAATTAAATTAACTCCCAAAGATTCATAAAGTTTTTTAAAAACGTTAATTAAACACGCGTCTTACCGTGGCCAGTATAGATACAGATTTAGTGTGATATGGTACTAAAGTGGCGAGCCAGCAAGATGGTAGACAGAGGAAGGCACCAGCGATGAACAAAATAGATGCACCCAACTCCGCGCCGAGGTCCGTCGTCCAGAAGTAGTAAGACAAACGGAGTAGGGTGAACGCTGCCGACCCACCGAGAATGGTGCCACCGCTCTATTAGAGAAATAATGATTTTGTTAATAGAAATATTTAAATTGTAAAAAAAATATTTCTTCACGTTATTATTAAAAAGCTGTCGTATTCAGTATTTTTGAATCCAACTTCAAATTGTAATAACCAACAGGAATAGCTTCGCAGTTATCTACTGGATATTCAATTCCAGAATCAAAGTTAAGGATCTCCGAGTGTGATAACAATTAAGTCAATAGAAAATATGAATTCATTTTCTTATAAAAATAAGAGAAATGAATTTGCTTGTAAAAAATTAAAAATTATAACAGTTAATATTTCAGTCGATTTCATGACACAGGCTCAGTGATAGGTTGGGTTTTATTTATATATATATATACGTTTTTTTAAACTAGTCCAAACTCACATTATTATATTTTTAATTAATTTACATGAAAAAATAGACGAATTTGGAAAAAGCATTAGTCTAACTTATCTCGCTATCTCCCGTCTGTGCTCTTTGTAAATCTTTTTGTTTTTTGATTATATTTAAATACAGCGCCTTTTATGTTCTTTTCATCGGCAATAACGCAGACACTCATCCATGTCATTATTTCGACTTCTTAACATCGTGGAACCTATAATTTACAACTACGAATTAATAACAAAAATTTTCATTCATTTACTTACCAGCAATAAACCGGCGCAGGCAAATAAAACCAAACCGCTGCTTCTCATTATCAAAGACTTTACGATATTTTTCAAATAAATGTTTTATATCGTTATAAATTTCTAATTTTCTTTCTTTTCTGTTATTTTCTGTCGTTGTAATAACTAAATTAATTTAATCGTGTCATTTACGTCTTTAAAAATTGACATTTATTTAAAATTAGACGTAAAAAAGAAGTCTTGATATTTTTTGTCCAAAACTTAAATTCAGATCTCCTTAGTGCCGTTGGACTATTAATTATTGTTGAGAATGCCTCACCCAGTGGCGGTACTGCTACACAAATGGAGCGGCCCGAAATCGATCTCTATTTAAGCTATTTTGTAAAATTCTAATATTATTAAAGTATATAAAACAAAAAATAATTTACCTATTTCCGCCTTGCTTAATCACAAATACCACGACTAAAATGCAATCTTAATGCGTCCCGCCACTAAATGTAACATCCTTATTTGTTACAGGTTCGAGCCCGACGACGACAATGACGTCGACGAAATAAAAAAAGTTATACGTTTAAGCACTAACATTATTATTATTATTAATATTTTGTTATATGTAGTCTTGTATCATTATAACTGATACGTACTTCCTTGTCTAAATAATATTTCTATACAATTTTAATGCTATATTTTAATTTAGACTACTACGTGTACTAGCGGCTACTCGCCGACGATGTCATCAATAAATATAATTATGTGTGTAAGGACTATTTTAGTATTAAGTTTTTATTGAGCTTACATACCTAGTGAAATGTAATCTTTACCTAGAAAAGAAATGCCCAGCAGCGAACTGTAGAGTTTTTCATCGTGCACCTTGTATATGTTGTAATAGTTTTGAAATATTAGTCTTCACATTAATATTTCATTTTTAACTCTTAACATTACAACAATATTTTCAATGTTTCTTTAATAATTTTAATTGCTTATAAAAAAATAAAAAGAAATAATTTCTTGCTAAATACTATTTGAAACATCTAGAAAAGAAGCAAGGGGTTATGTCCATTATGACATGACCTATCAGACGATTAAAGCGTAACCTTAGTTTTTAATTATTTTTATTTTTAAGTAAAGTATAATTAACACCAAATTATCAGTTTTTATATGAAATTGTTCAGAAACTATTAGGAATTAATACACAAGTGAACTTTTTCGGTATATATTTTAATTACAAAAAATTTTTTTTAGATATGCATCTTTATTACCTGCTTTAATTTATATTAATTGATTTTATTCTTGACTAACTCCGATCACGAGAATATAAAATGTGAATCGTTTACTTCAGGATTAAAGCCATGCATCCACTTCGAGAGCGCGCGTGCGATGACCTTTTGGAAAATCCATTGCTGCGTACTCCACCACCAGAACCCGAACGACCCAAACCTCCACGTATCCGTAAACCCAGAGAGTTTAAACTCGTTAGTTGTTTTCACCGTAACGTATGTTACTGCTGATTTGGAATCTAATTACAGATATATTAAGAATAGTTGTTTATTTCATATCCACGTATAGTTGGTCACTAAAAAAATGTTTTTTTTGAAATTTCACTCCTAAGGGAGAGAAAGGGGGTGTTTCAATCAAAACATTTCGTTCCCCGAGTCAAGAATCAAAAATTTGTACCCATGCTGGAGGGGATTAATCTTAATATTAAATAAAAACATTACCGTGCAACGGCAAGTTACTTTGTAAGTCTAATAAATGACAGATTCTATAATAATTAGGACGTCTTAATGATGTTTATCACTGATATTAAAGTAATAAAACAGTTTTAAAATATTATCTCACATACGATCTTTTCATAACAGCCTCCGAGATTTCCTTTGCTGTCCGTAGAATTCTACAATAAATGGTGCAATCATCAGAAAGAGGTATTACCTAAATTTTTGAGTATACGCATTCGTGTTCCAGTTTTCTTAAGTTTATTAATTCGTACTGTTTGGTAAACAGTTGCAAATGTCGAAACATAAAGTGGATGACAGTTCTCCGGAGTTGTTCCCTGAATTATATCTGAAACCGCGCCGGCTAGACTATTACGCACGCCAAGTTGAAGAAAACATGATAGTCAACAAAGAACTCATTAAAAAGATAAATCTAATACAGAGGACAGGGGTAAGGTTCTTTAAAATACTCTTTTTTCTAACAATAAAAATTAAAAAAGTGTTAACAATCATATTTTAAGATATACGTACTGTCTTTTGTTGTTCACGTTAAAGATGCCTCGCAAAATTAAATAATTAAAAAAAAATTCAAATGTAAACGATAAATTTAGCTAAGTCGTAAATTAATATGTAGATATAATAATGAAAAAATTTGTTCCTGATGATTAGAGATAGTTTGTTCAGTTCTTATGTTTTATAGTTTAAGAATCATTTTCCCGTTCTTCAATTTCAGGGGTTTGTTGACTGCTGGTTAAGGCCACAGCCAACGGACACGTACAACTTGTTACTATGCCAACAAAGGCAGCGCGTGCTGGATACTATGCGGAAACAGAACCTGTACATCTACTCACGGCTTCTTGTCGCTGTTTGTATTTACATTATATTATTGCTCCTGCTTATTTTATACCCCAATTGTATATGCTCTCTAATTTTTTTCCCAGATCAATTACGCTTTTGATATAAATTTGCAAATATTTTTAATCGTTTTCAATCGATAACATGACAGTTTATCAAAACATTGAACTAGTTATTCCGTTACACGTTTAAAAGACTAGAGCGTAGAAATTTATTTGTATGTACGCTACGATGTGCGAAACATTCACACAGCCTAACAAATTTTTATCATGTAATCTAATACTTGTCCTGTTTTTTTATCTTTACCTGAACAATGTCTTAATACTAGTAATTAAATGAAACAAAATAACCTCCGGTAAAAAAATTAAATTAATATTTCTATCTCTAAACTCGTAAGTACCGCTGCGATTATCAGTGATATTTCATAATTTAAAAATTAAAAAGTAATTATATAAATAAGGAGGAATTTATTCGCAAAGATCATTAAACTTTACTTGTTAATTCATTACTGTTTTTAAATAAATTAATACATACATTTTAAGAAATAACGTACTGATTGTAGTTCTGTGATACGTATGAGTCATAAATTTGTTTCAGAGATCGGAACAATTGCTTACAAAAGAACTAGACGAGGCGTGGAAAGATACAAAGCACAAACTAATTTTGGGAGCATCGTGAGTTTGTTAAATATAATCAAAAAAATATCTGTCAGTAGCACCCTTAAATATTATTTTTTTTCAGATTGCCGTTTATACTGTTTAAAACAGAAAAAATTGACCGCGGCATTAGGGATCCGGCCTTCGACAAACCTCCAAACGTTAATAGAACTAAGTAAGTTTCTAAAATATGAATTCATTATATAATAATATGTAAACATCATATAAATTCAATTATAACTATGACTACTACGACAATAAAAATTAAGCAAGGTTAAACCATATTTTAATCGACTAAAATAGATTTTATAAAGTGCGCTAAACTTACGTCCAGTATTTACTAGAGGCAATACTAGAAATCACGTATTAGTTATTAGTCGATAAGAGACGAAATGGGGCACAGTATCATATATTGACATATTCTCTTTCATAAGGAACAGTTCACAATTAAATGTTTTTATCAGGTCTATCAACCCCCATTTATTGAAAGTGGCATACTTATCTTTACTTTTTCACGCAATTTCAGAGTTTCCATGGAAATTTGGGTCCGAGGAGGTTCAAAGATGGGAAAGGTGATGATAGAATTGTTTACTGACCTGGTGCCGCGAACTTGCCAACTTTTTCTGAACCTTATAAAAGGAGACCCTAAAGGACATGCCTATATGGGCTGTAGGTTTTTTAGGTTAATACTTTATAGCATTGGTTTTATAATTAACGTAATTAAATTTTAGAACAATAGATAATTTAGTGTTGTATATCTCCTCAGTTCTCAGTTATGCTAGTGCACTTAACGTCTATTTTGATTTCCGACACATGAACTCAACACTCAACTATTTTGCATACACTTCCCAAACATATGTAATTATATCATGACAGGGTCGTACCAGATCTTTATTGTAGAGGTGGTGACGTCACGAAAGACAACGGTTTCGGCTTCTATCTGCCAGACGAGGCAGCACCGCCCATGACCCCGGAAAACTTTCGACTAAAACATTCAGTACCAGGTAAGTGTTGTTAAGGTGTTTTCAGGTCATTCAACATATTTAAAACGTGCGAAACTTTTAAAGATAGCTTATGAAAAATGACTGTACACCAAATTCTAATTAATTAGGGCAAATCTTGCTTCTAGTGTCATTTATTGATTTTATGATTGATTTTTTCATTAAATCAATATGATTAATATATTTCCAAGACATTTGAGATTTATAGCCACATTGAGTGTCAAAAACGTAAAGGTATGAATTATGTGTAAAATTTCGAAGAAAAGCATTAAGCGTAGGAAGATTAAAATTTTTGCCAAAGGTACACTTTAATCTTTTTATTTAGATAATAAATTGATTGTTATTTTACAAAAACATTTTAATTAAGTAGTATTTTTCATGTCGGTGAAACGTAACAATAAATTAATGGCATATACCTTTTACTATTCATTAATTATTTAAAAATGTAGTAACACTAATTATATCACTACATAATGTACATAGGGAGGTTTTCACCTTACTTAAAAATAAATTGTTTTTTTAATTATATGTTGTATGTTTTGTTATTTGTATGTTATTTATATGTATTTTGATGAAATCCTGTGATATTATTTGTTAACCGCGAAGCGTTTAATTCCCAACCAAAACTAGCCCATTCATAATAATTAAGATGTTGATGATTTTCTTAATTATTTTATTATTTATACCAAATTTTTAATTATTTATTCCTGTAATGTTGAAATTTTTAGGAGTATTATCTATGGTTGTTACATCAGATAACGAAGTACCCGGGCAATTCAATATTATATTCAAACCTTTGCCGCAGTTTGATAAAAAGCACGTCGTATTTGGTAGAGTAAGTGAGACTATATTTTAATATTTAAACAAGATAATTGAGTTAAATAATTGAATCCGTGATTCAAATATCATTACATAAGCAAATGTAATTATATTAATTTTTCACACGTAGTTAATAGAAGTGGTGCCTCATTATAAAACACTTCAAAGCTATTAATCTCAGTCTAACCCTAAATACACCGATGAGCACACAAAAATGTAAACACGATTACCAATAAAATGACTCTTGACTCACGCATATCCGATCCTACTCATTTATCGCAAAAACAACCCTTAAATGCATAATGTTGCTATTTGTGTACAAATCAGTTTCATTTCTCCTCATCCAAAAACCGATGTATATGTATGTTTGCGATCTCGAATGCACAACCATGACCATAGACGACGAACACAATTTCAGAGTTGCTTTCAGTGGCAATTATATATTTTGTTTGACATATGAACGTGGTGGATCATGAAGTTCAGTGTATTATTTGGAGAAAAATTTAATGAGTCAGGATACACATTAATTTCAATTTAACCCTTCATGAAACTCTTACGGCAGATAATATCGGGGCCCACTCAGACGTTGGAGCGGATCAGCGCGCTGGGCCTGCCGCTCGGCACCACCACCTCTGACTGCATCATCCGTACCTGTGGCTGGTTCAGGCGGAATGGGCAATACCACGAGGGCATTCCCAACACCATCAAATTCCCACCGAGACGAAAGAATTAAGTTTATTTTTTAATTTGAAATTAATAATTTGATGAAGTTTTATTTCATTAAAATCTATCGTATTTGGATTTATTGAACCTTATTGAAACTTTCATTTCATTAAATTTAAAAGAAATATCAATGGTGGATGTTACAAACAAATAAAACTAAAGTTTTTATTTTATATTTTTCTGTTTTATACTATCAATCCTTACTATAATTCATTTTCAAATATATTGTTATAGCAAAATGGTGTGCATAAGACATTCCCTCGTAATTGGGATTAATAATTAAAAGTTTTAATTTGTTGTCCGTTTTCGTAAATTAGCTACATAAACATTTTTTTCTTAAAAATTTTTGACACTGTGCTAAATGCGTACGTTAATTATAATAGTACATTAATAACTTTTCAAAATATTTTTTGACATTTCCAATCATTCTGCCACAAATCAGTCACGTAGGAAAAATATACATTTCACAATGAAAAATACATTTCATATTTATCTCTATTTTTTTCTCATAAATAAGTAATTTGATATCCAGCAGACAGTCATTACTTAACGGACATTGATAGTATCAACAACAATCAATTGGGTCAATCAAAACAACAAATTGTTTGTGGTAATTGAAATCGCACCACTGCTGTCACTCTATTTTCACGAACAGCCCACACGAAAATATTAATGCCAGCAACTGAAAAAGGAAACGATCACGATGTATCTTCATTCACACGTCACATTATGCTTAAACAAAATTTCACTGCAGCTAGTCGGTTAGCACGATTCACTATGATTCCGCGAAAGATAGAAATGTTTACAAACTACTAATTGCTTGAACTTGTCACCAACATGTCAATCAATATAACATTTATAAATTTTTAGTATTTGTTTAATTAGAAATATTAAACAACCGCTTTCTTAGTTAACTCTGTTTTTGTGAAAATTTAGAGGAACAAAAGGCAGCAATTACATATCTATTTTCCATTTGAAAAAAATTATTGCAACATATACAATATGTGGTTTTCAGGTAACAACAACAAATTATAACATTCACATTTTTGTGTAAAATGATGACCATTTTACATGTTACATAAAAGTTACAAGGGCCCATAGAGAGTTAACATATACTTATCATACAGACGATGTTATTTTACGAATTTGTAATATTAGTCAACTAAGAAAGAGTTAGAAATAGAACTAGTTTTGTCCTTAAAGATGACAATAAAGTAAATTAATTTCTTACCATTACTACAGCTGTTACGATAGCAGTTGCGCCGACGTTGACTGCGTTCTCCCGCAAAAACGTGACGGCTTTTTCGAGACACCCGTCCGTGTGCATGGTCGTCGGGTTCGGTGAGCTCTTGCAGTCCAAACGCTGTTATGTCAATAAAATACAATTCACTAGTGAATTCATAATCTTGTGTAAAAATTTCTTAAAAAGAACTACATGTTTAAAAAATAAGTTCCATTCGTTAAAAAAGTTGACTATCAACTCCTCAAAATCTTTCAAGAAAGATGAAAGAACAACTTGATTCCTTTTTTTACACAGTATCAAGTTTAATTATATATAAAAAATGTATTACGTTAAATAGAAGAAGATTAAATTTAGACCGTGTTATATCTAATGCTTTTATTTCCTAGTTTAACGGTATAATATACTTGATTTCTGAAAGTCGATTGCACATACTTTCCCCGGATAGACTTCCTTGCAGCAACTTTCCGGTACGTTGTCGTTCC
Source organism: Pharmacophagus antenor (assembly GCA_018245475.1). Lineage (NCBI taxonomy): Eukaryota > Metazoa > Arthropoda > Insecta > Lepidoptera > Papilionidae > Pharmacophagus > Pharmacophagus antenor. The sequence continues at coordinate 11,166 of DWQX01002856.1, forward strand.
AGTCGTTGTGGCTCCTAACGCCACAGCACTGCAGGAAGGTTTGCGTTTCGTCCCACGCCCTCGTGTACTCGTGTTTTACACCGTAATAAGGAATCGCGGCGAACATCTCCCTATCCAGTGTCGAGTGCACCTTCTCCCGGAACACAAACTGCAGTATACCGCCCACCAGCGCCACCACGAATATTATGAAGACCAGTATGTAGTACTGAAAAGTAATATTTCAATTATATTACACCACTGAAAAGATTTTATTATAGTGCATTTAAAAATAGACAACACATAATAGAGTTCTTACACCGTGAATAATCTGTATACACTGCTAAGAAATAGTGTTACTTAATAAGGAATAATTGGATGCATAATCAAAGTTTTATTAAAAAGTTTTTTATGCAATGTATATAATACAGGAAATTTTTGCGAATAAATTTCTACTTGTTATCTTCATTCTTGGAATGAGCTCCTTTTAAGTAGACATATCACGTACTATTAAGTGAAACTTGCTCGTTTCATTGCTTAGTTGTTTAAAAAAAATATAGAAACATTTGTCAAAATTTTCGCCAATCATTTTAAAAGACGTACTTGCCTGTTAATTCGTATAAGATTAATTTATTGTAGAAATTTTCAATATCATATGGTAAAAAGTACAAAACGTGCATTACTCAATGTTAACTATAATAAATATTAGTACGATTAACACTTAGATTTTACTGAACGGATATCCTGAGTACATAAATGCTCTTGAACACGTTACTTAAAGGTCGTGACATTGCAAAAGTTAATATGAAAAAGATGTAGATAATCTTAATATAGCATGCTGCCTGACATCATTTGTAATGACCGAAGTAATGCCAAATACAAAGAACACATCGTGATAACCTTATTTTTTAATTTGGTGCATAAATTATACATAATGAATCATAAAGCACTAAAATCCAAAGTAAACAATGCGTGACTTAATCAAATAAGTACTTATTCATAAAGTTGGTATAAAATCGGTTAAATGTAACTGAAGTAATAGCTTTTTATAAATACTTTTGTTCAGTTAGGGACAATTGGCTAAGTAACATAAATTTATTGTAACTTGTGACGCTAACAATATATTATCCATTTTTATTCCATAAACATTGGTTTTACTTTACTGTAATAAATAAATGCAATATATCTAATTTGAAGACATACAGAAAAGTTGGAATAGAATACAGGTCCACATGGGTTTGTACACATTTCCAGTCAAAGCCATATCATCGATTAACACCATTTGGGATAACATAGTAGCAAATACAAATTAAGACAAGAATATTAAAAACGTTGCTCCTGGGATCAAATTTTAACAATTGCAACATATTAACTAAACTGGTAATGGAACTCATACCGTAAGTAGCATACATTTGACTTCTTTGGCCGCCCCGCAGCATCCTAATATGGAGAGTAGCATCATGGCGGCGCCGGACACCGCCACCACTGCCACTGACGCGATGAACATATTGTTGCTCATCAAAGTGCTCGAGAAAGAGCGGGACACCCATACCCACGTACCCACACCCAGCGCGAGTGCACCACTCAGCTGTATAATCAAATTTCATAACAATTTTATTATTTCGTACAGTTTGACTGGCGAGAGACCCTGGCTCAGTGTTTAAATGCTTGCCTTATAACATGGAGGTCGTGCGTTCGATTCCGGAACCACATGGGTAGTGCAGTAACTCTACATTATCAATAACAGCGTAACTGTTTTCCGGCGGTCACTCATGTGTAAGCCAGAGTATTCTGGGCGAACACGTTAATCATTGTCTGCGACCTCATTGTGACTAACCATGATGTGAAAATAATATGAATTTTTAGTCCGTTGCCTATAAACAATATATAAATTTTGTCGTAGATGAAAGATTCTCCATTATCATAATTCCTCATTTTCACACTTCAGATATGCCCCCCTTTGTCGTAAGTACATTGACACGTAAATAACTCCTATTTTCGCATTAAGCATATTATGTTACGTCCAAGTTGCGCAACCCGTCATGCGTTCATAAAAGATACATATCGTAAAGTAATGCCACATAAATAACGCCAATAAATAATGTACACGTTTTAAGAAACTATAGTATTGCTGATTGCCCTCTGTAAATGACAGAAATGTTACTCCCCCCCACCCCGTGGGGCCCAGACCCCCTGGGGAAACGCTGCTATACATTGAATAGTGAATTTAGATAAATTTGATTGCTCCTGTTAGTGAAAATCTATTTGGACTGTTAAAAAAAACTTACGAATATTACAACGTTGATCGCGATCAGCGACACTTTCATGCACCTACCGCAGCTGTCCATTGCGCCGCCCATGCTCATCCCCTAACTGCAATAAATAAGACTTCAATCAACCACGCACTAAAAGAAAAGAATATTGTATATATAAGTCATAAGCACGCGATAAATTTAAAACGAAATCGTACTTCCCAAATGGCTTCCTTTATTGTTTTGCTTTTTCTTAAACACACATTCAAAAGGTTTTCTTTTTAGGCATGTAGAACATATAAAATTAAACGAATTTTTAACAATGAATGAAATATTCTTTTATGAACTGAACTATCATCTGTACGTTTACAGAAAACAAAACATAGTTAACTTAAATTCCTTTAATTACTATATTATACGAATTAATGTTCTTAAATAGAAAGGTGGTCATCTCAGTAACTTAATTGTAGTTATTGTAACCATTCCTATTTTTTAAATAACAACAATATATTTTAAAGGAAATTAAACTCACCTAAACGCAAAACGTTATATCGATCCATATTCGTCATACACAATATAAATCGAGTATGCCGTGATCAATGATCGAATCGAGTAGTTAATGTTTTATTAATACCGAGAATATAATATTTTTAATGACATAAAAATTTAAAGATATTTTTAAGATTATTATTAAGTTGAAAATCCAGTTATACTCTTACTGAAATTACCACGGAATTTATAAACAAATATAAAACTACCTTCATTCAAAATATTAAAACCTGTTATAACTACAAAAACGATCAGTTACGTTTTAATTAAGGTTTATATGTAAAAAAATAAGTCAAGAAATGTTTTTGTACATTTTTGTTTATGTTAATGTAATATACGTTACATTTAATTCATTCTACTTTCTGTAATTAACTCCCACACATTTCTTTTTTCTTTATATTATATGTCCATCCAAAGGTTGCCTAGAAGAGACTGCTTTTAGCAGTAGGACCGCCTAAAGAACATTTTCTGTCATTAATGTGTTTGTTTGTATTATTCTTACTTTGGTAAGCAATGAAATTATTTTATCTTTATATTTGCATATAATGGACATACAAACCGACTGCAAATCGCGAAAACCGCATAAACAGTAAACTATCCGTTCTGTTTGTCATATATACACCATTGCAAAAAGTGCCAAACGTACCTAAAATATTTAGCGCTAGTAATATCAACATGTAGGTATTTGTGTCATGCGCACCTCGTACATTACACCGGTGCGGCATAAGTTACGCGTACGTAGCGGCTCACTCAAGGTGAGGTGGATAACGCAAGGCCCATCTGATCCGTTCGCTTGACGGTGATAGACAATAAGTGAAAGTATACGTGCGTAATGTTGAAAGCGCTATTATTTCACTTTTCAACAAATTTAAACCACTATTCAAGCTTTCTTCAAAATATTTTATAAAATTGTCTGCAAAATAAAATTATCTACAATAAAACAATACTCTTGCAAACTAAAGTTATTAAAGTACAACATTTCCGATAAAAAAACAACAACAACAAACTTTGTTTATAAACATCACGACTATTTGCGAAATTTTACCACAAATTTTTTAACATTTCAACATAATAACTTAAACTTTAATTACCTTTATACGATAAGTCAATCGTAGACCCTAACTAAAATCGACTGTCAAGATAAACTTCACTTAATCATCACTATCACTGTTTAACGTTTCTCGTTAACTTAATTCATGTCCATTGTTTCGTAATTTTTTATATGGAAACGACAATAACGTTCAGCGGAAGAATTGTAACTGGTTTGAATCAAGCGACGCGACGCCCCACCAAAACTCAATCTATGGGTCAATCTTCAAAACCAACGTACATTTTAAACGGAGTCGTAAACAAGACTATTAAAATTTATATGATCCATAAGCAAACAAGTTACATCGCACTTGTCCACATTTTTAATACATGATTGGAATCGGGAATGGGGATATATATGAAAACCTTCTTTTCATCATGGATGAAAATTTTAGTTCATTAATAGTGACACTGTCTTTATATATATATAATTACTTTATAAGACGTCATAGCAACTAAATGGAGTACTTAACACTTAACGGATGGGTCTCGTAAATCTTCGTGAGACATGCAAGGACGGTTCGCATTGAATTTCATAGTTCCTGAAATGTGTACTATCGTGCATTGTTTTATTTTAAAGAACTGATAGATTATTTTTAAATTAATAATATTCTCCGTATTAGTTATACTACTTTCCGTTGGTTAAAAAATTTAAATAATTTGTTCGAGGTAGCGATTTAGAGAGCATTGGTTATACAATAAGTATAAACTATTAAGCTTGAACAGAGCAACAACAGTTTTACAGATAAACAATGATTTCATATCGACCATTGTTCCTATGAATTGTAGATAGATAGATAGATATAATTTTATTGTATACCATCTTTTGTATATATCTTTTCCAAAAATTCGAATCAACTCGTGTAATTTTTTTTTTACATAAACAAGCGCTTGGCTGCGATTCCACTAGATGATAAGTAATGTAGTGAATGATGGTACATCACACTAATATAGAAATCTATTCACTTATCTCTTAAAGATCCTTTCTTTATATTTGAGCGAAAACACGAAAACACGAATGCGGACAGATTATTCAAAACCTTCATTATTTGCATAATGAAGTACCAAGCAAAACACTTTGGTCTGAAACGCGGAATATCGACAATAAAAGAATGAACTCATGCCATATGGTGGTGTAATAAATTTGTGGGAACTCCTTGTTTAAACATTTATATCGAAATTCTTTCTCCAGTGGTGATATAAAGCCAAAAAAGGAAACACAATTTTTGAAAATTATGTATCTATGTTACCGCATCAAAAAAAACAACACGGTCGGACTTTTATGATATTTAGTATAACATTTAAAATACTTTATTAACGGTAAAATCTTTAATTCTTGCGGTGTGATAGGTACAAGCTTTTATCATTCACATGAACGTACATTGTCGCCGGCAACAACTGGTAATAAATAAAACAGGATATGTTTTTGTATTTTATTAGCTTTTTGTTAATAAATCGTTAAATCAACAGAAAATAGTTATAAATGTACAGAACGCTGCTACCGACGGAGGCGCAAGGCACGCACTGCCCGCACTGTATTCGCACACCAGAACGGCAAAATTGAGCTTTGATTTAGAGTAACAACGTCTCCCAGTTTAAATTAATGTTAAGAAAATACCTTTTTAAATCTTCTAGCAAAACCCAGTTTTTTCGATTTCAAATATTCAAAGTTTCAAAACATTGTCGAGGCCCAATTTAAATCTAATCTCATCGTGAATAACTTTCAAGTTGCAACGAATATTATCAGCATTTTATGTCCTTTCACACTATAACCAACTGTTTACAATTTTTATTTTGGATGTATCAAAATGCATCGAACATTTATTAAAACTAACGATTCAACAAGTTTCACTTGTATTTATTTATAACAAAAAAAGTAAAAACGGATTTAAAGTACAGATAGATCTAATAAAGCGTTTGATGAGCCACAACCAAACATATTGAAACTCTATTTAACGGTACAAAGTCCATCGATATCCCAAAATGTTCGTCGCAATCTGAAAGAACCACGTAACGCAATAGCTATATGTATATAAAAACAAGTGTCATGATGCTAAACTTATAATTGAAACTATTCACAGCAACGTTTCTTAACTTTATTTGATACATACATGCACACTGGCAACACTGGAACACACACATGGTGAAGACTTAATAATTGCTAAGTTATAAACCACAAAAAAATACAGGAAAGAAATATTTTTTTGAAATCTTTAAAATTAAAATAAATTTCATGTACTTTTAATACATTTATAATATGTAACTAGTGATTAGTATTATACTCAATTTCAATATTGATAGTTATTACTTTTATAAATCATAGAATGATTTTTATAATTCTTTTAATATCCTCCTAATTTTAACTGTAAAAATGTAACGAGTAAAAATATCAAATTGGCAGAGAGATCTGTTGTTGTATTGTATTTTAATCTAATATTTCTATAAATTAGTGTTAAAGCTGTAGCTAAAATGACTGTAGTATAAATAGCGTAGGAAATAACAAAACACGCTTATTTAAATTTGGTAATATACCCCCTTCTTGACACACTTGCATTATTCATTGATATGGTACATATCAGATAAATTAACAATTTCGACATTCTGTAAGTAATTTAAAAGAAAACTATACTGCGATCTTTCCAAAATCTCACGTTTCACGTACGTTCTTGCAGAACCAAAAAAAAGTTAAGTAACGCTGATTTTTAAGGTTAATACAAAACAATGACCTGTAACACTCATGTGATAAATTATCCTATAAGTATGTTAAAAATTAAAACAAACAGTTTAGAACAATGGTCAGGCCTGAGAGACCGAAAAATAATATATTACACAGTTTGCGCTAAAATACAACATATTACACTTATTCATGCTACACACTATGATGTTGGTTACATACAAACCGTCAATAAGTTAACATACGAATGTTACATTCATTGAACATTTAAGATTTACTAAAACTTTAACACTTAGAATGCCGTAAACTAGACTAAGTCAACGACGCTGCATACGGTTCGCGATCACTTTTCAGCTGTGTAAATTTTCGCTATTTCAGTATTGGCTCACTTATTTGTTACACATTAACAGACGCAGTTATTAAGGGTTTAAAATTTTATCTAATAACAATCTCACATAACCATCACCAACTTTACAGTTACTATTAGAAATGTAGAATAATGTATATTTACTATTTCTCATGACGCACATGGTACTATACAACAAGTATAGTCTACATGTTAAAATAAAAGCGATCTAAATCTATTATTATCAGAGTTTTATTCGTAAGTTTATACCAACTAAGTGGGGAAAAATTATACACTATGTACAAATATAGTATAAGAGATTCACAATGTACAAAAGCATTGGCTAGGGGCAGATATTCACACAATCCCATCGCCAAAGCTCTGTCGGGTTATTATGCGATTTTTATATGTACACTACGTTAAACCCTTAACAGGTTTTTTGTGATCCTGCAACACTATAAGGTACTCTGTATAAACCGCGAGACAGAGCTTTGCTTTTAAGCTCATTCAAGACCGTGAAACATATGCAGCATCTTGACATATTATAACTAATTGTTTATTGACAAGATCTCCAATCGATGTCTCCGTGTTCAAAATTTCTCATCTATCTATTAATTTGACAATCCCTATAAAAATACCGTGTTTTAAATAAATATTAATAAATTAAAATAATATATATATATAGTAACGAACTTAAATTTGTAATATAAATTTGGGATGAGAAAAAAAATTATAAAGCTGCTTCCAGAGGTGCATATAGACAAGAACAGGTGGCATGTTTCGTTTGTAATAACTTCTTAACAATACAAAACGTAAGGACTACTCCATATATACTAATATAGCATTATAGAATTTTCATTAAACTATACAGGCATATACTTTTGATTGAAAAACAATGAGTGTTGGTTTAATTATAAAATAAAAATGAATAGTGTGTACTTGTTCAGTATACACAATTACATTACATGGTTGCTATCTAAAGTAAAAACTTTCTAACTATAATGCACGAAATTCAGTAGTTTCTAGCATATTAATTTCATTATAACATTATTTATCTCCACGTAACATCTTAACATTAAGCAGTGATATATAGTATAGTTAACAATTGGTTAATCACTTCGATTACGTTATAAAAAGTTACGTTAAGAAAGATATATTAATGTACTGCCTGAGAAATTTAAAATACAATAAGTTATACAAATGTTAAGCAAACATATAAACTGAAATTAATAATACGTGAATAAGTTTCTGTTTATCATATAATTGAAATTATTAACGTGTGTAACATTTCACTCGTTCTTTGTAATGGATATGTTATCGAGAAAATGTAATTCAACACACGTAATGTTAGAAAACAAGATTGAACGGATTATGTGCGGATGCAATGTAGATACGCTACGACTTGTATAAGAATGCATCACATTGTCTATTAACAATTCGTTTAGTAATTGTACATCCGTTGCTTATTGTAAAGGGGGTGGTGATTGCGAGCTTAAAATAAATTCGATACAGACGGAAAAATTGGACAGCACCTCATTTAAAATATACAGTATGTTGCAAAAACCCTGTTAGATCCGAGACGAATATCTCAAAACTTTAAAAAATAATGTTAAAATATTATGTACACGTTAACATTAAAACATCAACAATAAATTACTTTTTCCTATAGCCGAATAGCATTTTATTGGAAAAAGATTCGAAAATACATCTCCCTTAGTGAAAAGTCAGTTTAACTGAAAATAAGATAAACTATTCGAAAATGGTTAGTTTCAAAATATTAACACGATTAGTAGATGTTTCGTTGATCCAAAAAAAATCACACTGTAACTCTTTGCAGTCCCAAACTTTAGGGATTTTCTTTTTTCAAAAGTCTTAGTGAACAGATAATTTTAAATAGCTTTCTCCTAACTAAGTGTAATCGAAATATATATATATATATATATAT